>BQNB010004094.1:19836-110018 GCA_026074375.1 Tanacetum coccineum | reverse complement strand
ATATACATTTATATATATTTATATATATATATATATATATATATATATATATATATATATATATATATACATATATATATATATATATATACATAAATATATATATATATATATATACTTGCAAAAGTTTGATGTGATGCAATGTTTGTGAAAACGATTATAGTATAGGTAAAATATGCAACCTAGTTCTCTATAACATTCGCTCTGAATACCAATCTGTAACACCCCCAAATTGGGTCGCATTGAAATTATGTTCCAGGAGCGTTACTTCATGAGTACTTTTGCACAAGCTATGAGAGAACGACCTCTAAACGTGTCGTTTGAAAAGTAATCTTGTATTGTTTAGACTCCAATGCACATCAATTAAGTCAAGCATCTATTTTACCTGAGAAAAATATGCTTAAAAGTGTCAATATAAAAGTTGGTGAGTTCATAGGTTTGTTTAAGTAAAAATGTTGTGTATAACAATTTCAACCCTTATAATAGTCACAAAAATGTACGTATGAAAGTTGGACCGCAATTGTTCAAAGTATGCATGATAATTGAAAATATCACGAAATATTTCAAGTATGTATTGCCAAATGATTGATTACGATTACTCTAAGTTCATGAAACTGAGGCTCAGACTTGTATGCCACTTTATTCAAGGCACCGTAAATGTTCATGTTCATGTAAATGTCGTTCTTTGCTCCGACATGGTATAACGTTCGTTGGCTCGGTAATGTTGACACCAGTGATAGCTAATCACCCGAACGGGGCTGTCACACCCGAATAGATTTGTTTTATAACATTCGCGTCTACCAACTTGTAGTTAACATTTCAATCCGCTTAAGCTAATCCGTAATCATTTGAATGAAAGTATGTATTTACGTCCAAAAATGAAATCAAGTAATGTATCTCATTTTGAGATATGTAAATGAGTATGTAAACCAATTTGCAAATTTTTCTGTAAAATTATATAAAACTACTTCTATATAATTAATTGTTGCAATCTCGTAAAAATCATAACTCGTTCGTTTTAATTCGGTTTTTAGTGATTCTTATATCCATGTCTTCGTAATTAAAAGTTCTATCTAAGAAAAATATTTTCTAAAAACTCACTGTTATGAACAGTAACGTATTTTTATAAAATTACTTTTTATCGTAAACTTGTAAGTATGAGTACTAAGTACTTTGAATAACTAACAACATATAATTCTATATAGTTACATCACCACCGAAACATGTTTGTTTAATTTATAAAATGAAACAATATAAATTTACTTTGAAAAATAAGTGTCCATGTATTTGTATTTGTAATTGTAAAAATAGTATATTTCTTCAACAACTTATTCATTGCTAAAAAAATACTTGATTCATTATTTATATAATTACATTATATAAATAATTTAATTGTATTCTTAAGATAATATCTATAAAGTTAAAAAGGTTTATAAATATCACTTTAGTAAAAACATCGTATCTTTCTCGTTTTAATTCTGTTTAATATGTTCTTTATGTCCACGGTTTCGTATTAAGAGGATTTATCAAAATATTATATTTATAATATTTTAGCCACTGATGAATAGTAACTTTTAATGTTTCTGTAAAATTATATAAATCTACTTTTATATAATTAATTGTTGTAACCTTGTAAAAATCATAACTCATTCGTTATAACCTCGTTTTTCGAGTTCTTTATAGTTGAAATGCTCATGACATCTTACTTTATCAGAATAACATCAAATAAATTTGATTTGGTTTGTACTGTTTCAGTTTTTATGACAAAACCTTTTTATAGGTAAATTTGTAAAATGTATAACTCCTTCATTATAATTTGGTTTTTCGAGTTTCTTATATATTTGGATTCCTTGTAAAAAGTACTTTCACAGAAAAATATAAAATATTTTTCATCAGATCTGTAAAGTTTCAAATTTTATAAAGTTACTTTTATAAAATTACTTTTTATCGTAATCCTGTAAACTCCCGTAACTATTCGTTATATTTCAGATTTTCATTTCTTTATATGCTTTCGACCCTATCATATGTACTATTTTTAATAAAATATAAAATATAATTATATGTCACGAATTAAAAACCAAAATGTTTTAGGTTTTTAAATTGATAATGGCCTATATAACGTAATTTTATAAACTTTTTGGTATAAATGAATTACTACAAGTCCTCTACTTTATGTAATAACACATCTTTGATATAATTTGAGTCCTATAATTTGTGTCTATCAAATATAGTCCAAGTTTGTCCAAAAACATGTCCATTTTATGTATTTTACTCATATTAAACATTTAATAAAAAAATAACCATACATCATATAATAATTTATCCATTGCTTGTATATTCATAAGTAAAACATATTTCTCATGTTTTTAACTATCGTTTTAACCATGAACAAAGTGGAAATTCGAATTTAACAAGTGTGTAATTTTTTATAAAATTTAATAAAATAAACCTAGGAGTTGATTAACTAAATAGCAATTAATAAAAAAACATGAATTATATATGAAGAGATTGGTTTAATAAAAGGACTTATGAAGATGAAAGAAGATGATACACAAGATCTAAACCCAAGTATAATCCCTAAATATTTGATTTAAAACCCTAACTTCACAAAGAAACCCTAATTACTTTCACTTGTAAAAACACTTTTAATCACCCAACCAAACTTCCAATACCCTTTGTAATACCTTAGATATGTTATATATCAACCCTTGTATACTTGGAATACCTTAGAAATCAAAAATATAAATTGTATGAGTGTGTGAGTTTGAACCGTGGCCTAAGAGAGGAAAAGAAGGTGTTTTGTGCTTTGGTTTCTTGTAAAATGATAAGTGTGAGTTTCTTCTACTTTATGCAAGGTACTTATAGCCTAGGACTTTTGTTAATACCATTTATTAATACCATAGAAGTATATGGAAAAGGGTGGACGGTTTTTGTGGAATTAGGGCATGGTTTAATGGATTTTTATAATACTAGGTCTTGTAAGATGTTATGGTGTTGTGAGACAAACTTGTCTTTGTGTAAGAGTTGATGTGATCTAGCCTTAACAAGCTTGTTTTGTCTCCTCTTTTTCCCCCTTTTCAGCCGATCACAAGCACCCTATGGAAGAAAAAAGTGATGAATACTTTAAGGCTTTGATCCAATGGATAATACATATACTTGTTTAATCTTGTTAGTGGAGAATTAGATTTAATTTCCATGTATGTGTTGAATGTGTATGTTATAAATTTGGTTGGAATGTGTTGTGTGTAAGAGTTTTATGAAATTTTTGATTATTGGGTATAATAGTGGGTATTTGTTGAAGTATAGATGCGTTTATGTGTTTACATGCATGCATGGATGCCTAAAACGCGAACCGGATGCGTTTTACGTAAAGTATAAAAATAAATCTTAAAGTTATAAATTATCTTTAAAATAACTTTATAACACTTGTTTGACGTAAACTTTTATTTGTTTGATGCCTGTTTACGTTGACCGTTGATTTTTAGTTTACGCGATTTAAATAAACGTTGAAAATTTAAAGAGAACGCGTAAGAGATTAAAATAAATAATTGAATATTTATTGACTTAAAAGATGTGAAAATGTGAATTGTTATAGTCTCCCCGTGTTAAAAGCATTTCGTCCCGAAATTCAGGTTGTGTTGCTTTCCGAAATGGTGCTGATGAAGAGGTATGAATAATCATCTTAATCCTCCTAATGTATGCTAAGTAAATTTTGATATCTTAATGTAGAACCTCATTGGTACGGGTCTCAATCCTTTGATGACGGTTAACTAGCCAGCGGGTTTTCCTTCGAGAATATTAATAGAAAATTTGATTTTTGACAAACATTTTTAAGGTGAATACTTCTCAGCATGGCATGGTACTTTCCCGAATTATACATAGGTGATCAGGCTATGTATATTTGAGGGCTAACGATGCTATGCTCATTTTTGTCAAAATAGTGTTACAATTTGGCTTGCATAATAGAAAGTTAAAGTAAAGTTGACGAAAATTTTACGATACATTAATTGATAGATAATTTGAAATCATTCGGTACAATAGAAATTTAAGCAAAAGTACAACGAGAATTCCTAAAGGGATAAAGTCTAAGCATTGATATCATCTTCTATGTCATCAAGGTCTTGATTGGTTTCTCCTCCTCCTAAGGCATACACCATTCCACGTGCTTCAGTACCTTCAGCTTGGTTTCCATGGTTTCGATTCTTCAATTTCGGGCAATCACTCTTGTAGTGCCCTTGATTCCCTCATTCATAGCAAGTGATGGTCCTTTGATTGCTAGTAGCAGTAGGATTCTAGCAATCCCTTGTCAAATGGCCGACTTTCTTGCTGTTCGCGCACTTTGCAGTGCACGGGCCATTGTGGTGAAACTTGCACTTGTTGCACAATGGAAGAGTTCCAGCATACTCCTTCCTTTCACCAGTCCCAGCGACGTAAGCTTGAGCCACATTCTGCCTCTTGGGAAGTTGTTGTTGAGCGTGGCTGTTGTTATCAAATTTCCTCTTGTTTTTAGCTTGCCTCTCAGCATAGGCACGAACCTTCTTGTCCATCAAATCATTTGCTAGCTTGATTGCTTCTTGCATTGTCTTTGGTTTGGAAGCCACCACACTACCCTGAATCATGTCGGGAAGTCTACCGACATACTTCTCCACCTCATCAGATTCCTCGAGAAACATTCTCCCGCACATCAATGCTAATTCCTGAAAGCGTTGGGTATAACCCACCACGTTAGTACCCTTTACCTTCAGGTTCTAGATTTTGATCTCCAACTTTTTGATCTCACTTCTTGGACAGTACTTGACAGTCATCATCTTCATGAGAGTTTTCCAGGGCATGACATAAGCGGCATCATGACCAACTGTCTTGACATGGGAGTTCCACCATGTTAAAGCAGCACCAAGAAGAGTGCAAGTAGCAAACTTGACTTGGTTCTCGACTGCACAGTTACTGATATGGAAGACAGTCTCCATTCTTTCAAACCATTGAGTTAGACCAACAACTCCTTCAGTACCCTTGAAGTTCAGGGGTTGACATTTGAGGAAGTCACTGTAGGTGCACTCACGAGTAGGGCGCACAGGTCTCATAATACCACTTCCAGAACCTTGGCTTCCATCGCCATTGAGGTTAGTGTTTCTTTGAATTTCTTGTTCAGCCAAAGCATCAGCCACGCCTCGGGCTATCAATGCCCTGATAGCAGCATCAGTCATTGGGGTGGTGGTGGTGGCAGTGGCGGGGGCGGTTCTGGTTCTGGTTCCTCTTCTTGGAGGCATTTTCTTCAAAATCACAGAGTAATAAAATGAAATTAGTTTAGTTCTCTAAGCCGTGCTCCAAAGATGAAATGTTGTGGGATGAAAAGTGAGATCACAACACAAGAGAGGTATATAGTAAAATTTGAGATCACATTGACATGACATAATACATCCATTTCATGTATAACCTGGAAAACATACATGATAGTTTGATACAGAAATGAAAGAAAATACAAGTCCTACCGCCGTGCTAGCTGGGTATAACCCATAATACTTAGCAGGATAACATAATGATAGCTAGTGACATGACTAAAAAGTAAACTAACTATAGCTATCAGCATCCTCTGGGTCATCAATGTGAGCTGGCTCCCTAGCCTCCAGTGTATCAATACGTCCTAGAGCTGCTATCAACTGTGTCTGTAGTGATGTAGTCTAAGAAACCAATGTCGTAACCAGTGCCTCCAGTGAAGAGATGCGAGTATTCATGAATCTGAGTTTGAGTTCTGATAATCGCCTAGAGCTGTCATGTACCGCCCCATGTCTCGGAAACTCTAGCCTCACTCTCAACCAGCATAGCTGTGCGGAGATGGTACTGCTTATCTCTGCGTAACATGTTGACCTGGCCTCTCAGAAGGGCCCGGTCATCCTGTGCGTCCTCGAACCGCACATAAATCTCATCTGTATCCTGCCTAATAGTGGTGACAAGATCTGTCACCCGCTGGCTCAACTCTGCCATAGTAGTCGGTGGTGCCTTCTATGTAGCCTCAGTCGGATCCTCCCAAACATCAGTGATCCCGTAACCCATCTCTCTAACCCAGTCACGTCTAAGCTCGGCATCCATAGTGCCAATAAACCCATAATATGCTCTATAG
The DNA here is from genome assembly GCA_026074375.1 of Tanacetum coccineum. Classification (NCBI taxonomy): domain Eukaryota; kingdom Viridiplantae; phylum Streptophyta; class Magnoliopsida; order Asterales; family Asteraceae; genus Tanacetum; species Tanacetum coccineum. The sequence continues at coordinate 103,900 of BQNB010004094.1, read as the reverse complement.
ACCCCAGTACGCCTAGCATTAGCAGAAGAACTCTCCTCGACCACAAATCTAGGACTGGGAGCAAGGCACAACCTCTTCTGAGGCGGCAACACAGCCTCGGGAATATCTGCTTTACGGTCAGTAGAGGGTAGGAGTATAGGTGATGATGGTGGTGGCAATGGTTGTGATGATAATGGTAGTGGTGGTGAGGGTATCTGAGGAAGTTGTGATGATAATGAAGTGAGTGAAGATGGTGGTGGTATAGGTATAGCAAGGAGCCTAGCAACCTCTGCCTCAGAAGGAAACGGTATAGGTGCATGGGTTCGGACAAACATCCTAGCAGTAGTACGGTATGCAGGTGGTGGTGTAGCCGCAGACTCATCAGTCTCAAACGGCTCTGTCTCTTAGCGGAGGAGATAGGTTCAACCATCTGAGAAACAGCAGTAGGAGTCGGGCCTGAAAGCTAGGTGCTCCTCATCTCCTCATAATCCTTAGGGGGGGTTTTTTTTATTCGGTTTTCCTTCCGGTTTTTTTTTTTTCCTTTTTCGTTGTCAGCATCATCCCAGACGAATCATCCATCATTCATCTCCTACGTCAGCTGGATAGTCCGTGGGACCATCCTCTAAAAATCCTCCGGATCCTCCTACCGGATCAGAATTGCAATGTTATCCCGAAGATAGGGTTGTGGGTGAGCATCAGCAGTTGAGGCTGATCCTCAACGGGATCTCAGCATCAGATTGGCCAAGTACTCGGGGTACTCTGGTCTGGTACGAAGGTTCGGTAACAGGCGTGCCCTTCTCTGGCTCCTCTGGGCCAAGCACGTAATCCGGAGGGAATTTTAGGGGGGGGGGTGGGGCCTAAAAGAGCGGCCTACATTGGGTCTACAGGATGCATGGTAGGTCCATCGTATCCGTAGACAACGACTCCGAGAGAACCTGCGTCTGATGGCTCCTCGTAATCACTAGATATCAATGTGTAGGTAACCCCAGACGATGCCTCGTCTGATGACATGACTATATTTGTGACAAAACAAAAGTAGCTTATATAAGTATCAATATAAGACCCTTATAGTAATATACGTAGTATATTATAACACGTATATCAATCATGACAGCATCAAGTATGACCAACTAATGGCAAAACTAGTGATTGTATGTCCGTGAAAGCCCATTTGTATGATGCAATGTTGAAAATGGGTATTGTCCAAGTTAATAACATTTGACCTGGTTTCTATAACCTTGGCTTTAGATACCAATCTGTAACACCCCCAAATAGGGTCGCAGCGGAATATGTGTCCGGGAGCGTTACATCATTAGATCAATGCACAAGAATAAAATGAGAACGACCTCTAATTGGTCGTTTTTGTAAATGAAACATTGGATTTCATAAATTGTTTAAATACAAAGCTTCAACGGTTAACTTGTTAAATCATTGAAATGAAAGATTTAGAACATAACAAATATCCCCAAAATGTAATGCCTCTACATCTTTATGCATGACTCTCAAAATGATTTACCACCAATATATCCCTTGCACTTGCACCTTATTGACCTCAGAAAAACATGCTTTAAAACGTCAACATAAAGTTTGTGAATTCACAGATTTATGTAAATATAATCTAGGACCGTAAGATTTCCTAGTGTATGATAATGCAACAGATGCAAACATCACAAAAAGTAATTACGTTTCTCTAAGCTCATGACACTGAAGCTCGACATGTATGAATTGCAATATAAATTGTCTACATTGCCCTTGATGATGTTCTAACCCGCAAAATCCCAAATCCGACATGGTATACGTCTGTTGTCCGGCAAACCGGCACAATGAGCGCTACTCACCCGAAAGGGGAGCTCAATCCCAAATAGATCTATTTATAACGTTCGCGCTTACACCAAGTGACAGTTCATGATAATGGGCTCAGTCGGTTATCGCTACTTAAACCAATTTGCAAATGATCATGTAACAAGTTTAAATCAATCATGTAAATGAATTTGTAAACAAGCATGTTCTCACCCCAAAAATGTAAAACAAGTAAAACATGAGGCTATAAACTCACCTTGATGAACTTTGATTATACAATCAAATAAGTGAAACGTCACGGATAGTCAGAATGCAAACTAATTAATTATAGGTCGTATGAGTACTACGTACTTTGAATAACTAACAACATATAAATCTATATAGTTACATCACCTCCTAAATATCTTTGTTTAATTGATAAAATTAAACCATATAGTTTTGCACTTGTAAAATAAATGTTCATGTATTTTGTATTTGTAAAAATGTTATACTTGTCCAACAACTTATTATTTATTAATAATAATTGTTTTAACACTTATATGTATTTATATAATGATATTATATAAATAGTTCAATTGTTCTTATAAAAATAGCGCACAAAATAAAAATAGTGCACAAGTATAAAAATAGTGCATAAGGTTTTATAAACCTTATATCTTTTTCGTTTTAACTCCGTTTTATACGTTCTTTATTCCCACTGCTTCGTATTAAGAAAATCTATCAAAATATTACATTTATAATATTTTAGCTACTGATAAACAGTAACTTTTACTGTTTCTGTAAAATTATATAAAACTATTTTTATATAATTAATTGTTGCAATCTCGTAAAAATCATAACTCGTTCGTTTTAATTCGATTTTTAGTGATTCTTATATCCATGTCTTCGTAATTAAAAGTTCTATCTAAGAAAAATATTTTCTAAAAACTCACTGTTATGAACAGTAACGTATTTTTATAAAATTACTTTTCTAAAAATACTTTTTATCGTAAACTTGTAAATTCGATAACTCCTTCGTTATAATTCAGTTTTTCGAGTTTATTATATATTTAGATTCCTTGTAAAAAGCACTTTCATAGAAAAATATCATATATTTTTCATCAGATAGGTAAAGTTTTAGATTTTATAAAATTACTTTTATAAAATCACTTTTTATCGTAAACTCGTAAACTTCATAACTTCTTCGTTATAACTTGGATTTTCGAGTTCTTTATATGCTTAGAATCGTTACAAAATTTCCTATTTCAATAAAATATAAAATAAATGTTTTATTTCACGATTTAAAACAGTAGGTTTTTAAGTTTTTAATTAAAAGTGTATAAACTTATTTTATAAACTTTTTGGCATAAATGAATTACTACAAGTCCTCTACTTTACTTAATAACACTTCTTACATATAGATTAAGTCCTTGAATTTGTGTCCATCATATATTGTCCAAAGTGTCCAAGAAAATGTCCAACATGTTTATTTATTTATATACACTTTATAAATAAATAAATAACCATAAATTATATAAATTTATCCATTGCTTGTAAATTCATAAATAAAACATATTCTCATGTTTTTAACATCATTTTAACCATGAACAAATGAAATTCGAATTTGTCAAGTGTGTAATTATTTTATAAACTTATAAAATAAACCTAGGTGATGATTAACTACATAGCAATTATATAAAACATGAAACTAATAATTTGAAGAGGTTAGGGTTTATATTAGACCTCAAGATGATGAATGAAGATGATAACACAAGCTTAACACAAGTATTTATCCCAAAATACTTCCAATAAAACCCTAAACTTAAACTATAAAACCCTAATTTTCTTTGCTTGAATAACCCTTATAATCACCCAACCAAGCTTCTAATACTCTATGAAACACCTTAGATATAATATATATTAACCCTTGAGTGCTTGTAATAACTTAGAAGTCAAAAATGTAAATGGTTTTTTTTTGCTATTTTGATCCGTATGTATGGTGTGTGAGGGAGGGAGTATTTACTTGAGTTCTTGCTTGAAAGAGTTATGTGTAAGTTTACTTTACCTTTTAGGGTTCTATGTATATCTAAAATATGCAAGAATACCATTTTAGCAAAACCAAAAAATGGTTTTGGTGTTCATAAGGTTGTGGACGGTTTGTGTAGCCATTAAGGCATGGTTTTTCATGTTTTAGTATTAATTTAGGGCTTGTAGAGTTAGGGAAAAAGTATGGTATGTAGGAGACCAAACATGTTTGGTGGAAGAAAGATGTAAGAAGCTTTAGCATGCTTGTTCCTTGCTTGCTTGTTGTCGTTCAAAAGGGAAAGAGTGGGGAGACAATCTTGCTTGAATTTTGGGTTTAAGATCCAAAAGGTAAAGAATGATGTTAGTGGAGCATTTGATTTAATTTCCAAGCATGAATGAACGTATATGTATGAAATCCGGTTATCATGGTGATAATAGGGGTTAGGTTTTATAAAACTTTGATAAATATGTATTGGTGGGTATTTGTTGAAGTGTGTATGGGTTAATGGTTTGCCATGCATGCAAAAATGTAGTTTTATTGCAAAACGTAGACGATTTACGTAACGGATAAAAATAATGATTGAAAATTATAATTATCATTATAAAAACTTTATTAACACTTACTTGATGTAGACTTTTATTTGTTTGATACCCGTTTACGTTAAATGTTGATTTTTAGTTTACGCGATTTAGCTAAACGATAAAAATTTTAAAGTGAACGCGTAAAAGTTTAAAATATATAATTGAATGTTTATTAACGTAAAAAAGATGTGAAAATGTGAATTGTTACAGTCTCTCCGTGTTAAAATAATTGCATCCCGCAATTCAGTTTGAGTTGCCTTCCGGAATAGTGTTGATGATGAGGTGTATATACTTATCTTAATCCTCCTAATACGTGCTAAGTCAATTTGCTATCTTAAGGTGGAATCACATTGGTACGGGTCTCAATTCCTTGATGACGGTTGAACTTGTTGGTGGGTTGTCCTTTGAGAATATAAGTAGAAAATTTGATTATTTTTTTTAATAATAGTTTTACGGTGACTACTTCTCAGCATGGCATGGTACTTTTCTAAATTATACATAGTTGATCAGGCCATGTATAATTGAGGACTAACGATGCAGTGCTCATTTTCATCAAAATAGTGTCACAATTTGGCTTCCATAATAGAAAGTTAAAGTAAAGTTGACGAAATTTTTACGATACATTAATTGATAGATAATTTGAAATCATTTGGTACAACAGAAATTTAAGCGAAAGTACAACGAGAATTCGTAAAGGGATAAAGTCTAAGTATTGATATCATCTTCCATGTCGTCAAGGTTCTGGTTTCTCCTCCTCCTAAGGCATACACCATTCCACGTGCTTCAGTACCTTCAGCTTGGTTTCCATGGTTTCGATTCTTCAATTTTGGGCAATCACTCTTGTAGTGCCCTTGATTCCCTCATTCATAGCAAGTGATGGTCCTTTGATTGCTAGTAGCGGTAGGATTCTAGCAACACCTTGTCAAATGGCTGAATTTCTTGCTGTTCGCGCACTTTGCAGTGCACGGGCCATTGTGGTGAAACTTGCACTTGTTGCACAATGGAAGAGTTCCAGCATACTCCTTCCTTTCACCAGTCCCAGCGATGTAAGCTTGAGACACATTCTGCCTCTTGGGAAGTTGTTGTTGAGCGTGGTTGTTGTTATCAAATTTCCTCTTGTTTTCAGCTTGCCTCTCAGCATAGGCACAAACCTTCTGGTCCATCAAATCATTTGCTAGCTCGATTGATTCTTGCATTGTCTTTGGTTTGGAAGCCATCACACTACCCTGAATCATGTCAGGAAGTCTACCGACATACTTCTCCACCTCATCAGATTCCTCAAGAAACATTCTCTCGCACATCAATGCTAATTCTTGAAAGCGTTGGGTATAACCCACCACGTCAGTACCCTTTACCTTCAGGTTCTAGATTTCGATCTCCAACTTTTTGATCTCACTTATTGGACAGTACTTGACAGTCATCATCTTCATGAGAGTTTTCTAGGGCATGACATAAGCGACATCATGACCAACTGTCTTGACATGGGAGTTCCACCATGTTAAAGCAACACCAAGAAGAGTGTAAGTAGCAAACTTGACTTGGTTCTCGACTGCACAGTTACTGATATGGAAGACAATCTTTATTCTTTCAAACCATTGAGTTAGACCAACAACTCCTTCAGTACCCTCGAAGTTCAGGGGTTGACATTTAAGGAAGTCACTGTAGGTGCACTCACGAGTAGGGCGCACAGGTCTCATAATACCACTTCCAGAACCTTGGCTTCCATCGCCATTGAGGTTAGTGTTTCTTTGAATTTCTTGTTCAGCCAAAGCATCAGCCACGCCTCGGGCTATCAATGCCCTAATAGCAGTATCAGTCATTGGGGTGGTGGTGGTGGCAGTGGTAGGGCCTGTTTTGGTTCTGGTTCCTTTTCTTAGAGGCATTTTCTTCAAAATCACAGAGTAATAAAATGAAATTAGTTTAGTTCTCTAAGCTGTGCTCCAAAGATGAAATGTTGTGGGATGATATGTTAAAGTCGTGTAAGGGTTTTTGGACCATCGTGGTACTTGTAATGTTTTGAGGAATGTTCTAGTATTTATATAAATAACTCTTATGTGAATAATTGTAAGTTATACGTAAGGGAAATGTATACGTATATATATGTATGTCATATAAGCACGCAAACAAGTAGTGTATATGCACACGAAAAGTTTGATGTGATGCAATGTTTGTGAAAACGGTTATAGTCTAGGTGAAATATGCAACCTAGTTCTCTATAACATTGGCTCTGAATACCAATCTGTAACACCCCCAAATTGGGTCGCAGCGAAATTATGTCCGGGAGTGTTACTTCATAAGTACATTGCACAAGAATGAGAGAACGACCTCTAAATGAGTCGTTTGAAAAGTAATCTCGTTGATTTTCTTGAAATTGATATAACATTTGTCCCATAGTTACATCACAATGAAAATCTTGAAAGTAATACAACGAGATTTGTTTGTGGAAATCGATGTATGAAATCTTGTATAGTCTAGACTCCAATGCACATCAAGTAAGTCAAGCATCTATTTCACCTGAGAAAAACATGCTTAAAAGTGTCAACATAAAGTTGGTGAGTTCATATGTTTGTTTAAGTAAAAATGTTGAACCAAAGATTTGCAAAGTGTGTATGACCATTTCAACCTTTATAATAGTCACAAAAATGTACGTATGAAAGTTGGACCGTAATTGTTCAAAGTATGCATGATAATTGAAAATATCATGAAATATTTCAAGTATGTATTGCCAAATGAGTGATTACGATTACTCTAAGTTCATGAAACTGAGGCTCAGACTTGTATGCCACTTTATTCAAGGCACCGTAAATGTTCATATTCATGTAAATGTCGTTCTTTGCTCCGACATGGTATAACGTTCGTTGGCTCGGTAATGTCGACACCAGTGATAGTTAATCACCCGAACGGGGCTGTCACACCCGAATAGATTTATTTTATAACATTTGCGTCTACTAACTTGTAGTTAATAGTTCAATCCGCTTAAGCTAATCCGTAATCATTTGAATGAAAGTATGTATTTGGGGCAAATGGCACAAAAAGGCACTAAACTTAGGGTTTGTTTCCAATCAAGGTACTCTACTTTTTTTTGCACAAAAAGGCGGCCAACTTTTTTTTCTAGTCGATTTAGGTTTTTTCTTACTTCCCGTTAACACACTAACTCTCATTTCGTTATATTCCCAAAATTAATGTTAATTAAAGATGAATGTAGGTTCCGATTTAATGCTTCACTTCATAACACGAATCACGAATCAAGAAACTAGAGAGAGAGAGAAACTCGAAATTGAGAGAGAGAGATGAGAGAGAGTTGAGAGAGAAAGAAATTTTGATATTATGAAAACTAGATAACTTCTCAAAGGAAAATATCTATATATATTTAGATATTTTTAGAAAATATCTAAATATATATATACCCCTACACATTTAATGTGACGCGCGAGATATTTAACTAGGACCCGGGCTCGGGTTTTGTTTGGGATTAAACCCGAAACATATACAATATTAGATTATCTATCGAGCCCGATTCCCGATATTATCCTGTTACAACATTAACAAATTAAAGACCGAAGCTCCATCGTAGAGTGACCGAGCTTCCTTGTTCGACTCAATAAATTGAGGCTAACAATCTCCCCCGAAGTGAGGTCTTGAACACAGGAACGAGCTTCCTTTATTGACTCAATAAAATTGAGGCTAACAATCTCCCCCGAAGTGAGTTCATTGATGACACTCCTTCATGAGATCAGTGAGATTGCTTTTGTCGTTTAAGCTCGAGTGTTCTTGGTCTTTGTCTTCGTTATTTGTTGTAGGCTTGTTCCTTCATGCTTTGCGATCTTGACTTTGAGCCTTTGTCATTGTCTTTATCGTCTTTGCCATCTTGCGATCTTTTGTTTTTGACCAACATGCTCATACTTTTGCATTATCTTGAAAGCTTCAAATCAGAGTTTGCGGAAGTCTTTGTCTTTCAATCTTGAGCTTTCTAGATAGTATGTCTTCGTAGATTGAGCATTTGATGGATTGAGAGTTGCCGTTACACGTGTGACCTGCAGGGATTACGTTAGTATAACGAGAAAATTGATTTGAAAATCAATCGACGTGTTCACTCGTTTTTTATTTAATGAGTCTTTTTGTAGCACATCGAGAGATGTCCTTTTGTTTTTAGTTTAAAATTCATCAACCGTCAATTTCATTTACTGGACCAAATCGATATCCAGTGGTTCACAGTTTGATTCATATAGAATCTCACAGTCACCTACCGCCAGTTTCGCTGTTTGATGTTGATGACACTTGGAAGGGATTTCCATTAGTCTTGTGTATAATAAAGAGTATCTCACTCTGATGTTCTGGCATATATCACAATGATATTGCGTTGGGACTCTTGTAAACAGCTTGTGAACTGATGATGTACAACAAGTGTTTGAAATGGTATGTTGTCCTAACGAGATTTTGATTGATCTCTTTGCTCTTTGACTCGATTAGATGATTTTGGTTTTTAGTACTCGGATGGCTGTGAGCAGTTTGCCAACCTATTCGAGTATCCAACAATCTCGGAGTGAGATGTTCATAGATAAGTGTGTATCTTCTGTGACAAATGAGACAGTTTGTGTTGAGAGAAAACCCGAATATGTTGGGGAAGGGTTGTGCATTGCATCACTGGGTCCATGATTTCGTTTTCAATGTCAGCAATCAACTTGTGATTCTGACAGCATATGTATTGACCCGGTTTCTGCCTTAAGTTGTGTGGAGGGCTTCTTTCTTTAGACCCTTTATCCATTTCATTTCTTTTTCATTCTTCAACGCCTTCAAGGCATACCAAAGACGCATTACTAACTACCTTGTTGTGTTTGTTCCAGTGTATACTCATATCTTTGTCGGCATTATTCCCATATACTTCTCTCCATTCATACCTAAGGACTGCTATTTCTAACTTTTGAATTATCCTTGAGGTAGATCCTCGGTTATGGTTGGATCGTAGGATTGATTCCTAATAACCACCTTTATTGTCTTCAGGAGATATCGTCGGAAATTAAGATGTTGTTGTGGTATAAGAAAGAACCATAAACCTTTTCTTCAAGCACATTGAGGTCGAATCGATTAATATTTTAAATTACATTTTCTCCCTTATTTTAAATAATAAACCCATAGTTTTTGAAATACCTTGTTGATTAAAATATGTCATTGAAAATTGTGGGAGAAATATGGTTAGCATGAATGGTTTGGAATATTTTGATAATGTTATTGATATACATAATAATGTCAGTTGATGATGTATTAAAGACATTAAAACTTTGTTTTTCGGAAAAACTCCCCATCAATTATTGGACCAATTGGAATATTGTTGTCTTTTAAACAAACATTGTGAGGGATGGAGTGTTTGAACACCACAATTTTGAAAGATTATGAATTGTTCATCGAGAAATTCTTGAAAAATTGTTGTTCTAACTTTTTGAAACCAGATGTTAGAGGACTTCTCTTCTAACAGTAAGGGTAAGCGCACTGAAACGTACACTATCCTTTTTCTTGAGCTAAAAACATTGAATGTCTTGTAAGAACAGCTCAAGACCGAGAAACGTTAATTTTCTCGTTGTGAGGATAAGTTATAAACCTTATTTATTTGAACGTTCCGGGTTATGTACTGACATTTGCACATAAGCCATCTAGAAAATTAGAAATGACATGTTTTGAAACTATTTGCAACTCTCGCTCGAACTTCATTTACACACCCGTGTCAATGTTAATCGACATTTCTAAGCACGTAAATGTTATCGATTCCAAGAGACATGTCGAGAAGATTCTTTTTGGAAATTTTCTGATTTTCTGATTTTGTATTTTGCTTTTCTCAAAAATATGTACATGGTGATGTTTGATGATGATATCAAGCAGACTCATTTGTCAGAACCTCCAGTTCAGCTGGAGTCAAACATCTCATACCAATCCTTCTGACAAGATACTTAAACCGATCCTCAGGAAGGGCTTTCGTAAACATGTCAGCTAATTGGTATTCAGTTCTGACAAAATATAATTCAATTATACCATTTTCAACCTGTTCCTTTATGAAATGATATCGAGTATGGATGTGCTTTGTCCGTGAATGTTGTACGGGGTTGCATGAGATTGCTATGGCTGACTGTGTAGTCGCAATACAACGTGTATTTGTTTTAGTTAATAAAGCCATAATCCTGCATGCATGTTGTCCTAATCCATTACTGAGCACAAACTTGCAGATAACGTCACGTACTCTGCCTTGCTAAAGACATTGCAGTGCAGTTTCTCGTTTCTCTGACATCACTTCAGTTTATCACCAAGGAATGATATCCTCCAGAAGTGGCTTTTCGAGTATCAAGGCATCGGCATGTTCAGCGTCTGAAAAATGCTGGCTTAGGTTCAAGCATAATCCTTTGGATACCAGGAGTCCCATGTTAATGGGTTACCTTTAGGGTATTTAAAGATTCTTTTAAACCTCCTGAGGTGCTTTTGAAGTTGGTCGTGATTGATAACGTGCACTAATAGCATACTGCTTTGCACTAAGTCTGGTCTACTAGATGTCAAGTACATGAGTGACCCGTTTTAATTACGATAATCAATTGGTCTACGGGGTTCTCACTCAAATTCTACATCTAGTTTTGTTTAGTAGCCAATCGGTGTACAAGGGCGTGACAAATTGTCATATTATGCTTTTTCAGAATTTCTAAAGCGTATCTTGGCTGATTGAGAAAAATACCTTTGAGGACTGGAGGATTTGATGTCTAAAACGAATTTCATCTCCCCATTAGGACATTTCAAATTCTGTGCTTAACTTTTTTTCAAATCTTTTTGAATATTTAGGGTTTGTAGATCCAAAAATTATAGTTCATAAACGTAATGCTGCACAAGTAGAATATCTCACCGTATTTTTATCTTGAATAATAGTTTGGGTCAATATGTACCTTTGTAAAGCCTTTGGATCATCAGAAAGTTGAGTGGTCATGTACAGGCTCTTGGAGCTTGCTTTAATCCATACAGAGCTTTCCTCAGAAGGTAGACTTTTTCTGGATGATCTGGATCAACGAACCCTTCTGGTTGAGCAACATAAACCTCCTCCTTCATGTGGACATAAGAAAATGCCGTTTTCTACGACCATTGATAGATTGGAAAAGACCTTGTGTGTGTAAAGTTGGGCAAGGAAAAATCCGAACTGCTTCAGCGAGCATCTGGAGCAATGATTCTTCAATATAAACCCTAAATATTCAACCAAAAGATTTGAAAAGTTAATGCACAAAAACTAGACTTTGAAAATGTCCTTAATGGGATAGAGATGAATTCTTTTTAGGACTTCAGATCCACCGTCCTCAAGGGTTATTTTTCTTCATCAAGCAAGTACGTTAGAAAATTCTGAAACAGCATGATATGGACAATTGTCACTCCATTGGTACACCATTGGCTACTAAACCAAAACTAGATGATAGATTTGAGTGGAGAACCCGTAGACAATCTGATTTATAGTAGTATTTTCGGGTCATATCATGTAGCTTGACATCTAGTAGGACCAGACTTAGTGCAAGCAAGTATGCTATGTGCACGTTCAAGCAAGACCAAACTCAAAAGCAACCTCAGGAGGTTAAAAGAATCTGTAAATACCTAAAGGGACCTATTACATGGACTCTGTATCCAAAGGATTATGGCTTTGAACTAACAGCATTTCAGTCGCTGATCATGCCGGGATGCCTTGATACTCGGTAAAGCACTTTGGAGGTACAGTTCCTGGTGCTAAACTTGTAAGCTGGGATGTCAAGAAACAGAACTGCACTGCAATGTCTTTAGCAGAGGCAGGAGTACGGACGTTATCTGCAGTTGTGCATCAAAGTAATGTGGATGAAGACACAGCTTCAAGATTATGGCTTTAACTACAATCAAAATACAGTTGTTTGCGACTCTCAGTCAGCCTAGCAATCTCACTGCAAACCCCGTACAAACACTTCACGGACAAAGCATCATCCATATCGATATCATTTCATAAAGGAACAGGTTGAAAATGGTATAATTGAATTATATTTGTCACGAACTTGATACCAATTAGCTGACAATGTTTACGAAAAGCCCTTCCTGAGGAATCGGTTTAAGTATCTTTCAGAAGATGGTATGAGATGTTTGACTCCAGCTGAACTGGGAGGTTCTGACAAATGTGTCTGCTTGATATATTCATCAAACATCCCCATGTTCATATTTTTGAGAAAAGCAATTACAAAATCAGAAAATCAGAAGTTTCCAAAAGAATCTTCTCGACATGTCTCATGGAATCGATAAATTTACGTGCTTAGAAATGTCGATTACATTGAACCACGGAGTGTGTAAATGAAGTTCGAGCTGAGAGTTGCAAATAGTTTCAAAACATGTCATTCTTAATTTTTCTAGATGGCTTATGTGCAATGTCAGTACATAACCCGGACATTCAATAAAGGAAGGTTTATAACTTATTCCTCCAACGACGAAATTAACGTTTCTCGGTCTTGAGCTGTTCTTAAAAGACATTCAATTTCTTTAGCTCAAGAAAAAGGATAGTGTACGTTTCAGTGCGCTTACCCTTACCGTTAGAAGAGAAGTCCTCTAACATTTGGTTTTTCAAAAAGTTGAACACAATTTTTCAAGAATTTCTCGATGACAATTCATAATCTTTCAAAATTGTGTGTTCAACACTCCATCCCTCACAATGTTTTTAAAAGACAACAATTTCTCAATTGGTCCTATTATTGAGGGGGAGTTTTTCGAAAAACAAAGTTTTAATGATTCTTGCAATTACATTCATCAACGACCATTATTATGTATTCAAAACATTATCAAAATATTCCAAACCTTCATGCTAACCATATTTTTCTCCCACAGTAATTTTTCAAGGACATATTTTAATCACATGTATTTCCAAAAACTATGTGTTTATTATTTTAAAATTAGAGGGGAGAAAATGTAATTAAAATATAATCTATTCGACTCAATGTGCTGAAGAAAAGGTTTTATGGTTCGATCTTATACCCAACAACATCTTAATTTCACGACGATTCTGAAGACATAAGGTGGTTAGGTTAGGAATCAATCCTATGATCCAACCAGAACCGGAGGATCTACCCAAGGATAATCCAAAGTTAGAAATAGCAGTCCTTAGGTATGATTGGAGATGAATGTATATGGGAATAATGCCGACAAAGATTGAGTTAACACTGGAACAAACACAACAAGGTGTTAGTAATGACGTCTTGGTATGCATTGAAGGCGTTGAAGAATGAAAAAGAAATGTATGGATAAAGGGTCTAAAGAAAGAATCCCTCCACACAACTTAAGGCAGAAACCGGGTCAATACATATGCTGTCAGAATCACAAGTTGATTGCTGACATTGAAAACGACATCATGGACCCAGTGATGCAATGCACAACCCTTCCCAGCCATTCGGGTTTCTCTCAACAGAAACTTGTCTCATTTGTCACGGAGATACATACGTTATCTATTGACATCTCACTCCGAGATCGTTGATATTGAACAGGTGGCAATCTGCTCCAGCCTCCGAGTACTAAAACCAAAATGCACTAATAGAGTCTAGAGCCAAGAGATCAATCAAAATCTCGTTAGGACACATTCCATTTCAAACACTTGTTGAACATCATCAGGTTCACAAGCTGTTATCAAGAGTCCTACGCAATATCATTGTGATATTTGCCAGAACATTCAGAGTGATACTCTTTAGTATTCACAATGATGAATGGAAATCCTTCCAGTGTCATCATCAAACAGCACTGCGGTAGGTGACTTGCGAGATTCTATATGAATCAAACTTGTGACAACTGGATATCGATTTGGTCCAGTAAATGAATTGACGGTTGATGAATTTTGATAAAAACATGACACTCTCGATTGCTAACAAAAAAACTTCTTTAACGAGTGACACGTCGATTGATTTTCAAATCAATTTTCTCGTTTATCACTAACGTAAACCTGCAGGTCAAACGGTGGTAACGGCAACCTCAATCCCATTCAAATGCTCAATCTACGAAGACATACTATCTAGAAAGCTCAAGATTGAAAGACAAAGACTTCCGCTAACTCTGATTTAAAGCTTTCAAGATAATGCAAAAGTATGAGCATGTTGGTCAAAGACACAAGATCGCAAGATGGCAAAGACGATAAAGACAATGACAAAGGCTCAAAGTCAAGATCGCAAAGCATGAAGGAACAAGCCTACAACAAATAACGAAGACAAAGACCAAGAACACTCGAGCTTAAACGACAAAAGCAATCTCACTGATCTCATGAAGGAGTGTCATCAATGAACTCACTTCGGGGGAGATTGTTAGCCTCAATTTTATTGAGTCAATAAAGGAAGCTCGTTCCCGTGTTCAAGACCTCACTTCGGGGGAGATTGTTAGCCTCAATTTATTGAGTCGAACAAGGAAGTTCGGTCACTCTACGATGGAGCTTCGGTCTTTAATTAGTTAATGTTGTAATAGTATAATATCGGGAATCGGGCTCGATAGTGAATCTAATATTGAATATGTTTCGGGTTTAATCCCAAGCAAAACCCGAGCCCGGGTCCTAGTTAAATATCCCGCGCGTCATTTAACGCGACGGGGTATATAAGCTTTTTCTTACCATAGAAAAAGCTAGTTGTTAAGTTGTTTCATTTTCAAAATATCTTTTCTCATTTCTCTCTCATTTCTCTCTCCTCTTTCTCTCTCTAAACAACTCACTCTCTTTCTCCTTTCTAGTTTGATTCGTGTATGTTATATGTGAAGTGAAGTGTTAATCGGGATCCTACATACAATATCAGTAAACTATATGCATGTGTAGAAAACATCCGTAAATACGGCAATTACACATAAAAGGAAAACATGATAAAATATGACACAACTTTACTGCATCTATTTGATGAACTTTAGTGCATCTGTATGATGCAATTTAGTCAAATGAATGAATTTCAGACATAAAGTAAAATAAGCTCTACCTAGTTATCACGGATTACAAAGAATATAACTATTAATTAAGATTTACCTTGATATGTAATTTTTTCAACTGTGGCACAAGTAATTGTGTGATGCTCGCATCTTTTACAAATCAGGACCATCTAGATCCATCATGAAACCATACATAGAATCGTCGATCATACCAAGCTTACGATTAAATTTAATTTCATTACTAACAGTTGCACCTAAAATATCATCATCAACAACAACCAGCGAACCCAATACACTCTACTCTTACCCTTTCTGAAACCATTTCCAAAGTAATCTGCCTAGTCGTCATCAACTAGAACCATACAAAGTGATAAAAAATCAACTTCGTATATTGACCCGTCGACAAGAAAAACTCCTAGCACCTTATTACCCGCTGATCAGTTTCACAATTAGTCCATACGAAACATTGTAAACAACCAGAAAATACAAAAGGTATAAAAAACACTATATACATCAGAAAAACATGCAAAAATTTTTAACATTGTAACCTTACCCAATCGCAAATAGTGGATATATTGCGTAGTGATACTTCAGTAGCAACCAACTGAAGTCGATAAAATTGTATTGGCGAGTGTTTTTCATCGAATTCCTAAAATTTCTTGGTAATTAATTAGGGGCATCTATTCACAAAATTATCTATTAGGGCATATAATGTTAAATTAGAGAAACAACGGTATAGAAAAAATATCATTAAGGACATTTTATCAAACATTTGGTGTGCAGTTTTTGTAAACATGTTTTTAATATTTATAGGCATCAGTTTAAAAAAAATAGGGCATAATCTATTTTATGTATGATTAGAGCATCTGTTGTGAGATTAAAGGCATCATGAATTAATTTAGGCAAATGTATTGTTTCAGGGAAATAACATCTGATTGTATGATTAATTTAAGGCGTCTAAAAAAATGTCCCCATGACATCTGTATGTAGATTATTGGCAATAGTTGTTGCAATATCTGCTGTTTATAAATATGTTATAGTATCTTTTTTTCTAATTAATACATTTGTATGTATGATTAATGTTTACATATTGTTATAAGGATTAAAGATCAGTTTAGAAGATTAGCGGTATTGTAGTGAGACTAGACGAGTTACACACACCAGCGACGAAAATTCAATAGCGGCCTATAATTATCGATATGATAGATTGTTGTAAGTTTTTCGTGTAACGTGAAAATATATCAAAATGTAATTGCAAACGGCTGTAATATGCGATAAGTCGACTCAAACAAAAATTCTTAACATGTATCAAAGAACGTTAGGAAACATATTAGGGTTGTTTATATATGCATTGGGGAAAAGTTTAAACTTCAAATTTAAAAGATTTTTAACATCTTCTGCCATTATGTAATTCTCTGCCATTACTTTAAAAAATAGTGTAAGAAATATTCAAATGAATTAAGTCATCCAAAATAGGAAAACATTACTGTAAGTTTGACTTTCCATCGTGTCGTGTATGTGTGTATTATAAGTTACAACTTTTTCCATCGTGTCTGTTTCTAAGGTATTAAAATACATTCCCTAAATAAAATTAGAAAAAGTTCTCGGTCAATAACGTTGAATGAGATAATTCTTCAATATGAATATAAATATTCAATACGGTCATAATACTTTCCTTACTTTGCTTTATTATCAGTTATCAATGTGATAATATTCATTACAGCATAATTCTTTCCCTTTATTGTCCACTTATCAATGTGTATTGGGGGCGAGTATATGTAAAGAGATGATGGATTATGTTTGTGAGATATTTGTTTGCAGGCTGAAAATTCATTTTTCAAAAATTCCAAATTTCAAAACGTAATGATATAATTCATAACAAAATTTTAACATAAACTTTTATAACTAATTTTATACTTACAAACTTTGTAACAAATTTATACAAAAATTACAAAATAAACTTTATAACAAATTTACACTACAAACTTTATAACAAATTTATACAATAGTCCTTATAACAAATTTCTGGCGACAGCGACGGAAGCTTCATTTTCCGGCGAGAAAGCGGTGAAGGTGGTTGTAACAAAAAAATTTACATAAATTATATCACATTTTTTTACATAAATCAGCTTTTATAATCTAAAAGAAATACTATTGAAAATTCCAAATATTTTGAAAATTTTATCCTAGCTTTATATAATATTGGAGAGTTACCAAAAAATAAAAATATATATTTTTGACGAATTTTGTTATTTTTTATAAAATAAAACGAAACATGAATAAATACTTGAAATAAATTTTGATAACAAATCGGCAAGTAAATTAGGGCAACAGATTTTTTGGCGAGTCCCGACGGCCAGTAATTTTCGGCGAGTAATTAAAAAACAAATCAAAAAACAAATATTTCAAGTTCACAAATAAATTTATAAAAGAATTTACACACCAAAATACAAAAGCAAATTAACATAAATAAATACACAAACTTTTCTGGCAAGTCCTGCGGAATAAAACCAACATATTCTGGCGAGATTTGCAACACCTACAAAACCTATAGATCTACTTATAAAATTAATAGATCTATAAATACATTGAAAACATAAACCTTCAAGATATATTACAAAAAACCCTCAAACCTTGCCAAATCATATAGATCTATTAAAATATAAAACAATACCTCAAAAAAATTAGCTACGGTGGGCCGGCGGCGACAGCCGGCGGTGGTGGGCGGCAGCCGACGGTGGTTAGAGAGAAACTGATTTTTTGGTTTAGAGAGAAAGAGAAGCGTAGTGTTGTGTGTGCTTTTAGAGAGATAGTGAATTGTGTGAATGAGATATGTGTGTCTTTTGTGCTTTTATAGAGATTTTGTGTCAATCAATTAGTATACATTCCTTTTTTAAGTTTTGACTGCGATTAAGTTTTGACTGCTATTAAGTTTTTCCTAAAATAGATTAAGTTTTTCACTTTTCAGTTTTCAAGAATTGAGGCTAAATGCTTTATAATGCAGTATAGATTAGTAAATAATGGGTTCATGATTAGAGCATCTATTATTTTGATTAAAACATCATGCAGTACATTATGGTATACACCTTAATCTGTTTTGTGAGATTAAAGCATCATAAATTGATTTAAGGCATATATTTGTTTCATGAAATAGCATATTATTCAGTGTTCTAAAAGGCGCGCCTTTGTGGCGCCAAGGCGTCGCTAAGGCGTGAGGCGTGACCTCCACATTACGAATAGGACAAGGCGTCGATTAGGTGTGGCGTAATGATAAGGAGCGATAAGGCGTGAGGCTGTAGGTAGCCTTTTAAGAGTTCAAACTCCGTAAAAAAATTTCTTTTCCCAAATGAAGAATATTACATGTGTAGGATAGTTCTTTAACTTTATTCATATGTAAAGATTTATGTAAACTTATTATATTATGAAATTATGATATTAATATATAAAATTTTTTCATAATTTTGGGGGTTTTTTTTTGCTTAAGCCACGCTTTAAAAACGCAAAGGCTACTCCTTGGCCGCTAAGGCGTGATGCTTGGTCATGCCGCCACGTCACGCCTCACGTTATTTATAATCTTGATCTTATTATATGATTGAGAAGGAGAATTTTACTTTTTTGTAAAACCCTACAACAAACCGAAGAAGCTAGTAGCGGATAACTCGATTTGATGATGACCTCGACACACACACAACCTGTTGTATCATGACAAAAAACAAACACATACACATGAGATGTTCTCAACTATCGTTTATTAAGAACAAGGAAAAGAATGAATGATACAATGACCCCTCCCCCTCACATCTTTATTGTAGAGATGAGGGGGAAGAAAACCAACTCTTAATGGAGAGAATCTGTCTGCTACTACAAAGGATCTCCCCCCAAACCCATACCTCACACACCCACGACACTTACCCACCACATCCGAGAGAAAGAAACTTCGATATTTAAATGCCTAGACTAAGAATCGTTTTGACTTCATCTGATATATGAGTATTTAACCGACCTATATATTCCCTAGTTGGGCCAAACTTGGGCTAAACTTATACAATGACCCTCTAGACTTAATATTTATAAACTAATATGAATACTAAATATTATAATTTCCACCTTAATACCATATTAGCCAATACCGATACTCAGCAAATTCAACCTATGCTGGAACTTTAGACCAGGGATATCCTTTGACAAGGCACCTGTAGCAATATCCGCTACTATCTTTAGCTCGAATCCTGACTCTATTGCGAGTCCCTTTAGCCAAATAGCTCCTTTGCAGCCTCCGTAAGTGTATATACCAAGCTTCAGTTGGCGACAAAGCCATCATGTGCTGCATCATAGCTTCTCAGCTTCCTCCACATCCTTGTATCATCAACCCGTAGCTTGTGATTGATCTACCCATGGCAGTGATCGATCTTCCTATGGTGTAGTCAAAATCCACAAAAACCTGTACGTTTGTCTATAATCCAAAATCAAACTTATCCAACATACTCACATTTGCCGATGCTATGTCAAGTCTCGTGCAGACTATCTGATACTCCTGGCTTCCAACCGCATATATACATGACCACTTACCATTCTTTTCCACATCACAGTCCCTTGATAGACTACCCTCCAACGACAGTATGGAGTGTCCCTCCAACAAAGTCTGTACCAACTTCCCGTTGTAAAACCTGGACTGTGACACCCTTAGAGTATTACCACTCTGATCCCTGACGATCTCCATACCAAGTACATTTCCCTTTGCTTTATCCAGCAAACCCTTGGTAGCCCAGATCTCAGCCTTGCATCCGCAAGAAAAACCATATCATCTATATAGAGAAATAGATGTATGAACATACCTGGTGTATACTCCCAGTAATAGACATCGTTGTCGTCACTGCATTTCTTGCAACCGTTGCTAAGCACATACACATCTGACCGAGCATCCATATCATCTTTCAATCCAGCCTTCCACTTGGAAATCACCTCACAAGCAACTGTATTATTGAAAGTCAATGACTCATGTGCATAAATCTTCTCCGCTTCAGCAACTGCAAAAGCAGCCTCATTACTGTCTTCTCTATAGTTGAATAGTTTTATTGTGTTGGTATTGATCCCATATCACGTGTAAATGAGTAGTATATCAAATATTGTGTTTTTTCTTCTGTGAACCAGCTACATGAATCGACATTCCATGAGGTCCACCTCAAATGTATGATCACTCCCGAGGTGGTTCCACCTAAACTCTATTCTCCTTGTAACACATGTACTGAACCCTGTACCTACACCAGAATCAATGAAAGTTTTATTGTATTCTCCACTTTCATTGAAAACCCATATTCCTGTAAAGCACTACCTTTGAATTAACGTCATTCTAACTCCGGCTTTATTTACACACTATACCTTTCGGAATCCAGGAATATGCACTTGACCTTAACCGGTTTAAGCATCCCTTGCTTAATACTAGCAAGCCAACAAAAAAACCCTAACATATATACAAGCGTCTCGCTAATGATGGTGACCTTGTTCACTAGATATGTAGATATGGTTGTATCCTCTGCCCAAAGAACCTTGGACAAAACTCAGACTAGAATAGAAAACAATGTTTTTTATACCTTAGCATGAGTGTCACATTCATCTCCTTAACCAACCCATTCTGCTGCTGTATCACTACAACACCCAAATGTTTGGTGACCCCACTCTTCGTACATTGTTGTGTAGACCTCTGATTACAAAAATAAAAAAACATTACCCGTCTTGATCTTCCACCTGATATTCACCTATTGCTTCCTTCCCTTTAATGTCTTCTTGGTCACTGCCTGGCCGTTCAGGGTATATACGCAATTAGCTCTTCTAGTTCCTGATAGTACCACCAGCGAACCCTTTATAACCTTGATCTTGACTGACTGCATCTTCACGGTAAAACCCTCTTTTTTAAGAGTGCCCAGCGATATCAAGTTTCGTCTTAATTCCGAAACATACCTGACGTTGTCCAACAGAAACTTGACCCATCCCTCATCTGTACTTGAACCTTACCTGTCCTCTGTATACGCATTCCCTGCCATCACCAAGCAGTATTTTACCACCGTCATACTCTTCAAAATCAACCAAGTAATCTCTCATGTATGTTATATGGTATGAGCCCCCTGAATCCATGATCCAGTCCAATATTTCTTCAACACTCATAGCCATAACATCAACACTGTCATACCCATCAGCTCCATAACCAGATTCCTGATCTTCAATCCTGACAAAACCTTGAGATTTCTTGTGATTATACCTGGGACAATCCCTCTTTAAATGCTCCTCAGACTGACATATATAACACCTGAGTCTGCTGCTTCTTTCCTGTGACTTTGACCACACACTATCTATATCCTGCTTTATATCTCTCCGACCAGATCTCCCCCTCACATACAACCCTTTACCACCATCACCCTTTGCTTTCGTCATCTTCTAAAGTTCCCTAGAATTAAGTGTTGCGAGCACGTCTTCTAGCTTCAAAGTATCCTGACCATATAGCAAAGTCTTCACGAAATTATCGTAAGATGATGGTACAGATGTGAGTAATAAAAATGCCTAATCCTCATCTGATATAGCAGTATCTATGGCCGCTAAGTTACCTACCAGCTTGCGAAACTCATCGATATGTTCAGATTGACTCTTACCTGGATGCATTTGAAAAGTATATAACTTTTTCTTTAAGTACAACCGATTAGCTAAAGACTTTGTTATGTATAAAATCTCTAACTATTTCTAAATCCCCCTGCAATCGTCTCCTTGGTGATCTCCCATAGGACCGATCATCCAAAACACCAAGGATCAATGCGCTGTATAGCTTTTTTTGATGACCTTATCGTATGCCGCTATTGTGGTTGCAGGTAACTACTCCAATGCTGCGGCTAATCCTCGATGTTCCATCAAAGCCTTCATCCTTACCTGTCATAGCGCGAAGTCATTCTTCCCATTGAATTTTTCAATGTCAAACTTGGTCCCCGTCATCTTTGGTCCAAACCCCTTTGTTTATTCTGATAACCTTGTGATATGAACCTCACAACACCGAACTAAACAAAGTATCCTGTGTAACACCCTTGTCGACTTTATATGCTAAATCCGTAACTAAGCAACACGACAAGAAATATTTGACACTTAAAACACCTTTGTCAAATTAACTTTCAAAGCAAGTAACTTTCTTAGTTAAAAATCATTTTATCCTTTTGATAAAAACAATAGCCTTTTAAATCAAGAACTAAAAAGTAACCTTTGAATAAAATAATCCTTTTATCCCATAGGACTTTTTCCTGCCAATGAATAACAAAAGGAAACCGTTTTATCCACATAATACTTTGACCTTTTTACCTCGGTCTTCAAATCGAAAACCAGGCAACCCGAAATACGTTAACCTGTTGATCCTTTGTAAGACGAAAAACAACAACCCTTAAGCTTCAAGAATTCCCTTTTATTTGAACCTTGTTGCTTACTTTTTTTATCGTTAACCTTGAAACCCAAACAAAAATCTGCTCTTTCAAGAAACTATATAAGTTTTCTTTTGTTGTTCACTGGAAACACATCCGAATTTGCCTTCTTCTTCAATGAAACCCATCAAGAAAACCTTCTTGTCGTGACACCGGTGTGATGCGATTAACCAACAGTCTCCCGACACCTTTCAAAGCTCCATAATTCTAAACCTCAAAGACCCTTGTGTCGACTTCCATTTTGAATAATCCCTCCAAACCAGCTTACATGTTGTTGTTCGTTGATCCTGGTAGCCCAAACAGAAAACCAACCTTCTGCTCCTATATAGAAACGATCACCAATCGAACCTAGCCTTCCAAGAACGTCGAACCTGGCTTCGATACCACTTGTTGTAAAACCCTACAACAAAGCGAAGAAGCTAGTAGTGGATAACTCAATTTGATGATGACCTCGACACACACACAACCTGTTGTATCATGACAGAAAACAAACACATACACACGAGATGTTCTCAACTATGTTTATTAAGAACAAGGAAAAGAATGAACGGTATAATGACCCCTCCCCCTCGCTTCTTTATTGTAGAGATGAGGGGGAAAGAAAACCAACTCTTAATGGAGTTGAAACGTCTGCTGCTACAATGGAGAGAAAGAAAAATTCGACTATGGAATGACCTAGACTAAAGACAAGTTTGACATCCTCTGTATAATATAGAGTATATACCGACCTTATATTCTCTTTGTTTGGTAAACTTACACAATGGACCCCTAGACTTTAATATTATAATCTAATATGGAATATAAATATAACATATTTTTCTCGAAAAATGTTAAAAAAATTATAACTAAATGAATTTTGGGTTAATTGCTTAAAAATGTATTATACTTGTCACTTTTTGTCATTGTATGTAGACAACTATTTTTTTTGCCATTGTGTCGCTCAACTTTTGAATTCGTGCTATTGTGTGTATTCTGCGACTATTTATGCATGTAAAATGACATTTTACCCTTCAAAATTTGAAAAGTAATGGGTAAATCGTCACAAACTACACACTAATAGCACAAATTTAAAAGTTGAACGGACACAATAACAAAAAAAATAGTTGTCTACATACAATGACAAAAAGTGACAAGTATAATACATTTTTAGGCAATTAACCCAAAATTCATTTAGTTATAATTTTTTTAACATTTTTCGAGAAAAATTTGTTATATTTAGTATCCATATTAGTCTATAAATATTAAGTCTAGGGGGTCATTGTGTAAGTTTAGCCCAACTAGAGAATATATAGGTCGGTTATATACTCTATATATACAGAGGATGTCAAACGATGTCTTTAGTCTAGGTCATTCAATAGTCGATTTTTCTTTCTCTCCTTTGTAGCAGCAGACAGTTTCAACTCCATTAAGAGTTGGTTTTCTTCCCCCCCCTCATCTCTACAATAAAGAAGTAAGGGGGAGGGATTCATTGTATCGTTCATTCTTTCCTTGTTCTTAATTAAACCAAACGAATAGTTGAGAACATCTCGTGTGAATGTGTTTGTTTATGTCATGATACAACAGGTTGTGTGTGTGTCGAGGTTCATCATCCAAATCGAGTTATCCACTACTAGCTTCTTCGCTTTGTTGTAGGGTTTTACAACAAGTGGTATCGAAGCCAGGTTCGACGTTCTTGGAAGGCTAGGTTCGATTGGTGATCGTTTCTAGATAGGAGCAGAAGGTTGGTTTTCTGTTTGGGCTACCAGGATCAACGACAACAACAGGTTAAGCTTGGGTTTTGGAGGGATTATTAAAAACGTAAGTCGACACAAGGGTCTTTGAGGTTTCGGATTATGGAGCTTCGAAAGGTGTCAGGAGGGCTTTGGGGTTCTCGCAGCCAACCGGTTTGCGTGTCACGACATGAGTTTTTCTTGATGGTTTCGTTTGAAAAGAAGGCGAATTCGGATCAACTTTTGGTGTTTCCAGTGAACAACAAAAGAAAACTTATATAGTTTCTTGAAAGAGCAGATTTCTGTTTGGGTTTCAAGGTTAACGACAAAAGAAAGTAAGCAGCAAGGTTCAAATAAAAGGGAATTCTTGAAGCTTAAGGGTTGTTGTTTTTCGTCTTACAAAGGATCAACAGGTTAACGTATTTTGGGTTGCCTGGTTTTCTATTTAAAGACCAGGTAAAAAGGTCAAAGTATTATGTGGATAAAACGGTTTCCTTTTGTTATTCATTGGCAGGAAAAAGTCCTATGGGATAAAAGGATTATTTTATTCAAAGGTTACTTTTTAGTTCTTGATTTAAAAGGCTATTGTTTTTATAAAAAAAGGATATAAATAAAGAGATTTTTAACTCAAGAAATGTTACTTGCTTTTGAGGTTAATTTGACAAAGGTGTTTTAAGTGTCAAATCTTTCTTGTCGTGTTGCTTAGTTACGGATTTGCATATAAGTGTCAAGGGTGTTTACAGCACGGGTTCTTTGTTTAGTTCGTGTTGTGAGGTTTATATCACAAGGTTATCAGAATAAACAAAGGGTTTGGACAAAGATGACGGAGACCAAGTTTGACATAGAAAAATTCGATGGGAAGAATGACTTCGCGCTATGGCAGGTAAGGATGAAGGCTTTGCTGGAAGAGCATGGATTAGCTGCAGCATTGAAGGAGTTACCTGCAGCCACAATAGCGGCATACGATAATGTCATTCAGAAAAAAGCTTACAGCGCATTGATCTTGTGTTTGGATGATCGGGTCCTATGGGAGATCACCAAGGAGACGATTGCAGCTGGGATTTAGAAAAAGTTAGAGATTTTATACATAACAAAGTCTTTAGCTAATCGGTTGTTGTACTAAGAAAAAGTTATAAACTTTTAAAGCATCCAGTTAAGAGTCATTTCTGAACATATGATGAGTTTTCGCAAGCTAGGTAGTAACTTAACGGCTATAGATTACTGCTATGTCGGATGGAGGATAAGGCATTATTTATTATGACTCACTCTCTTTACCATCATCTTACGATAATTCCGTTCAGACTTTGCTATATCGTCGAGATACTTGAAGCTAGAGACGTTGCTCGTGACACTTAATTTTAGAGAAACTTTAGGAAGATGACAGAAGCAAAAGGGTGATGGTGGTGAAGGGTTTGTATGTGAGGGTGTGTGGGGACGAGGAGGTGAGTGATCTGGTCGGAGAGATATAAAGCAGGATAGGATATAGATGTGTGTGGTCAAAGTCATAGGAAAGAAGCAACAGACTCAGGTGTTATATATGTCAGTCTGAGGAGCATTTAAAGAAGGATTGTCCCAGGTATAATCACAAGAAATCTCAAGGTTTTGTCAGGATTGAAGATCAGGAATCTGGTTATGGAGCTGATGGGTTTTGGGACTAGTGTTGATGTTATGGTATGACGTGTTTGAAGAAATATTGGACTATGATCTGGATTCTCAGGGGGGCTCATACCATATAACATACATGAGAGATTACTTTGTTGATTTTGAAGAGTATGAAGGTGGTAAAATACTGCTTGGTGATGGCAGGGAATGCGTATACAGAGGACAGGTAAGGTTCAAATACAGATGAGAGATGGGTCAAGTTTCGTGTTGGACAACGTCAGGTATGTTTCGGAATTAAGACGAAACTTGATATCGCTGGGCATTCTTAAAAAAGAGGGTTTTATCGTGAAGATGCCGTAGTCAAGATCAAGTTAATAAAGGGTTCGATTGGTTGGTACTATCGAGGATCTTGAACGAGATAAATTGCGTATTACCCTAGACGGTCAGCATCAGTGACAGGAAGGAATTAAAGGGTTAGGAGAGGCAGTTAGGAGAATATCAGGTGGAAGATCAAGACGGCTAATGTTTTTTTATTTTTGTAATTAATCTAGGTGGTACTACACAACTATGTTCGAAGACGTGGGTCACCAAACATTTGGAGGTTTAGTGACTTACTACGCAGAATAGGTTGGTTAAGGAGACGAACGTGACACTCTTGGCTAAGGTACATTGTTTTCTGATTCAGTCTGGTATGTCCAAGGTTCTTTAGGCAGAGGATACAACCATGTCTATATATCTAGTGAACAAGGTCACCGTCATCAGCGACTGGATTTAAAACGCCTATAGATATGTTAGGGTTTTTTGGTTGGCTTGCTAGTATTAAGCAAGGGATGCTTGAACTGGTTAAGGTCAAGTGCATATTCCTGGGATACCGTAAAAGGTATAGTGGGTAATAAGCTTTAGAGGTTAGATGACGTTACTTCAAAGGTAGTGCTTTACAAGAATATGGGTTTCAATAGAATACAAGAAAACTTTCAATAGGTTTTGGTTGTTTGTAGGTACGGGTTCAGTACTAGGTCGTTACAAGGAGTTGAGTTTAAGGTGGAACCGCGGGAGGAATCATACATTGAGGTGAACTCAATGGGAATGACGATCATTGTAGCTGAGTGCACAGAAGTAAAAAACTCAATATTTGTATTTTACTATCATTTAGCACGTGATAGGGAGCAACACTCAACACATGAACTATTCAGCTATAGAGAAGACAGTAATGAGGCTGCTTTTGCAGTTGCTGAAGCGGAGAAGATTATGCACATGAGTCATTGACTTTCAATAATACAGTTGCTTGTGAGGTGATTTCCAAGTGGAAGGCTGGATTGAAAGATGATATAGGACGCGTCGGGGGGGTCGATGTGTATGTGTTAGCAATGGTTGCAAGAATGTGCAGGTGTATGACAGCGATGGTTGACTGGTGTTTACACCAGGATATGTTCTATTATTTATTTCTTTTTATAGATGATATGGTTGTTCTTGCGAGGTATGCAAGCCTGGATCTGGGCTACCAAGGTTTGCTGGATAGAGCAAAGGAGAAATGTACTATGGTATGGAGATCGTCAGGAACAGAGTGGTATACTCTAAGGTAGTTCACAGTCCAGGGTTACTACAAACAGGAAGTTTGTACAGACTTTGTTGGAGGGACACTCCATACTGTCGTTGGAGGGTAGTCTATCAAGGGACTGTGATGTGGAAAGAAAAGAATGGTAAGTGGTCATGTATATATGCGGTTGGAAGCCAGGAGTATCAGATGGTCTGCACGAGACTTGACATAGCATCTGCAGATGTGGGTATGTTAGATAAGTTTGATCGTGGATTATAAACAAAACGTTACAGGTTTTTGTGGATTTTGACTACACATGGGAAAGATAGATCAATGCCTATCGGGTTTAGATCATTCACAGTACGGGTTGGTTTGATACAAGGATGTGAGGAAGCTGAGAAGCTATGATGCAGCCCATGAAGGCTTTGTCTAACTGTGAAGCGGGTATATGACACTTAAAGGAGGCTGCAACAAAGGAGGGCTATTTGGCTAATGGGTAACTCGCATAGAGTCAGGATTCGGAGCTAAAGATAGTAGCGGGTACTTGCTACAGGTGCCTTGTCAAGGATATCCTGGTCTAAAGTTCCAGCATAGGTGACTTTGTTGTAGTATCGGTATGGCTAATTTTGGTATTAAGGTGGAAATTATTAATATTTTTGTTATCGCATATTCAGTTTATAAATATTTAAGCTCTAGTAGGGTCATTTGTTATAAGTTTAGCCTAAGTTTAGCCCCAATAGGGAATATAGTAGGGTCGGTTATTTATCTATATATACAGAGGATGTCAAACGAATTGTCTTTAGTCTAGGGCATTTAATAGTCAAAGTTTCTTTCTCTCCTTTGTAGTAGCAGACAGATTCAACTCCATTAAGAGTTGGTTTTCTTACCCCTCATCTCTATAATAAAGAGGTGAGGGGGAGGGGTCATTGTATCATTCATTCTTTTTTGTTTTAATAACGATTGTGAGAACATCTACATGCTGTATCGGTTTGTTTTTTGTCATGATACAACAGGTTGTGTGTGTGTCAGAGGTCATCCATTCAAATCGAGTTTATCCGCTACTAGCTTCTTTCCGGTTTGTTTGTAGGGTTTTACAAAAAGTAAAATTCTCATTTCAATTAATATATAAGATCAAGATTATAAATAATGTGAGGGTGATCGTAGTAGCGGCTTTTTATTGACCAAGCTCACGCCTTAGAGGCCAAGGAGTAGCCTATTGCGTTTTTATAGCGTGGCTTAATGGCACCCCAAAATATGAAATATTTATATATTTATATCTATATTTATATATAATAAGGTTACATAATCTTTGTACATATGAATAAGTTAAGAATTATCCTCACATGTAATTTCTTCATTTGGGAGAAAAGAAATTTTTTTAATCGGAGTTGATTTCTAAAAAGGCTACCTACGCCTCAACGCCTCTTATCGCGTCTTTTCTTACGCCACACCTAGAGTCGACGCCTTGGTCTATTTCGTAATGTGGAGGCCACACCTCATGCTTTAGCGACGCCTTGGCGCCGTCATGGCGCGCCTTTTAGAACACTGATAATATGCTATTTCATGAAACAAATATATGCCTTAAATCAATTTATGATGCTTTGATCTCACAAAACAGATTAAGGTTATTTTAGTGTATACCATAATGTACTGCATGATCTCTGTTTTATCTAAATAATAGATGCTTCTAATCATGAACCCATTATTTACTAATCTATACTGCTATTTTAAAGCATTTAGGCCTCAATCTTGAAAACTGAAAAGTGAAAAACTTAATCTATTTTAGAAAAACTTAATAGCTAGTCAAAAACTTAATCGTAGTCCAAAAACTTAAAAAGGAATGCATACTAAGTTGATTGACACAAATTCTTTATAAATGAACAAAAGACACACTTAATCTAATTCACACAATTCATTATCTCTCTAAAAACACACACAACACTACATTCTTCCCTCTCTCTCTCTAAACTAAAAATCAGTTTCTCTCCTAACTCGCCGGCTAGTCGGCCCACCACCGCGGCTTGCCGCGGACCACGGTAGCTAATTTATTTTGATGGTAATTGTTTTATATTAGAATAGATCTATATGATTTGGCAAGGTTTGAGGGTTTTTTGTTATATATTTTGAAGATTTATGTTTTCATGTTTTTTATAGATATATTAATTTATTAAGTGATCTGATAGTTTTTTGTAGGGTTGCAAATCTCGCCAGAATATAGGTTGGTTTTTATTCTCGCAGGGGACTTGCCAGAAAAAGGTTTGTGTAATTTATTTATGTTAATTTGCTTTTGTATTTTGGTGTGTAAATTCTTTTATAAGTTTATTTGTGAACTTGTAATATTGTTTTGATTTGTTTTTACATGACTCGCCGGAATAAGTACTGCCGTCGGTGGACTGCCAAAAAAATCCTGTTGCCTTTACTTTACTTGCCGGTTTTGGTTAGATATATATTTATTTCAAGTATTTATTCATGTTTCGTTTTTATTTTATAAAAAATAACAAAATTCGTCAAAACATATTTTTTATTTTTTGGTAACCCTCCAATATTATATAAGCTAGGATAAAAATTTTAGAATATTTGGAATTTCATAGGTATTTCTTTTAGATATAAAAGCTGTTTTTATGTAAAAAATGTGATATAATTTATGTAAATTTTTTTTTACAAACCCTCATCGCTTTCTCCCGGAATGAAGCTTCCGTACGCTGCCGGCGTTTTTTAGCCAGGAATTTGTTATAAGGACTATTGTATAAATAAATTTTGTGTATAAAGTTTGTAGTGTAAATTTGTTATAAAGTTTTTTTTTGTAATTTTGTATAAATTTGTTACAAAGTTTGTAGTATAATTTGTTATAAAGTTTTATGTTGTAAATTTTGTTATGAATTATGTCATGTAACTTTTGAAATTTGAAATTTTTGAAAACTTTGAATTTCACCTGCAAACAAATATCTCACAAACATCATCATCTCTTTACAATATACTCGGCAATACACATTGATAAGTGAGACAAGTAAGGAAAGTATTATGGCTGTAATGAATATTATCTCTTGATACAAGAAGTGAAGTAAAGGAAAGTAAAGAAGTATAATTATGATCCGTATTGATATTCATTTCATATTGATGGAAGGTTTATTTAAACGTTATTGACGTGAAAATTTTTCATAATTTATTTATGGATTTGTTTTTGATTACCTGTAATCAGACACGATGGAAATGTTGTAACTTATAATACACAGCATACACACACGATGAAAAAGTCAAAACTTACAGTAATGCGTTTCCTATTTTTGAAATGACTTAATTCACTTGAATATTTCTTACACTATTTTCTAAAGTAATGACAGTGAATTACATAATCGACAGCGTTATTAAAAATCTTTTAAATTTGAAGTTTAAACTTTTCCCCAATGCGTATATAAACAACCCAATATGTTTTCTAACATCTTTTAGATACATCGTTAAAATTTTTGTTTTGAGTAGACTTATCGTTTGGTACAGCAGTTTGCAAATTACATGTTGATATTTTCACGTTACACGAAAAACTTACAACAATCTAGCATATCGTTAATTATAGGCCGCTATGAATTTTCGTCGCTGTGTGCGTGTACTCGTCTAGTCTCACTAACAAATATCCGCTAATCTTCTAAACTGATGCTTGAATCCTAGTATAAAGATTTAAAATTAATCATACATACAAATGTAATAATTTATAAAAAAGATACTTATAATATTATATACAACAGAATATTGCAACAACTATTGCATAATATACATACAGATGTCGTGACATTTTTAAGATGCCTTAAATTAATTCATACAATCAGATGCTTTTTCATGAAATAAACAAATGCCTTAAATTAATTCATGATGCTTTAATCTCACAAATAGATGCTCTAAATCATTCATTAATATAGATTATGCCCTATTTATTTTAACTGAATGATATAATAGTTTTTTAAATACATGTTTACAAAACTGCCACTCAATGTTTGATAAAATGTCTTAATGATATTTTTCTAACCGTGATTCTCTAATTTTACAATTATGATGCCCCTAATTAGATATTTTGTGAATAGATGCTAATTAATTTATAGCCAACGAGAATTTAGATTTTGAATGAAATACACTCGCCAGACAATTTTATCGACTTCAGGTTTGTTGTACAGTAAGTATCACTAGCCAATATTATCCCTCTTTTCGTATTGGTGAGGTTACAATGTAAGCTTTTGCATGTTTTGCATTATATAGTGTTTTATACTTTTGATGTTTATGGTTGTTTACAATGTTTCGTTGGACTAATTGTGAAATGATCAGGACGGGTAATAAGTGCTAGGAGTTTTCTTGTCGGACGGTGGTTCAATTACGAAGTTCGATTTTTTTTATCACTTTGGATGGTTTAGTTGATGCGGACTAGGCAGATTACTTTGGAATGGATTCAGAAAGGGTCAGAGTTACAAGAGTAGAGTGTATTGGGTTTGGTGGTTGTTGTTGATGATGATATTTTAGTGCAAACTGTTAGTGATGAAATTAATTAATCGTATGTTGGTATGATCGACGAGTTCTATGTATGGTTTATGAATGTATCTAGATGGTCATAATTTTGTAAAAGATGCGAGCATCACACAATTACTTGTGCCACAGTTGAAAAAGTTACTTATCAAGGTAAACCTTAATTAATAGTTATAGTATTTGTAATCCTTAATAATCAGGTAGAGCTTATTTTGCTTTATGTCTGAAATTCAATCACTTTGACTAAAAATTGGCATCATACAGATGGCCACTAAAGTTCATAAATAGTTTGCAGTAAGTTGTGTCATATGTATCATGTTTCCTTTTATGTGTAATTGCCGTATTTTTACGGATGTTTTCTACACAATGCATATAGTTTTCTGATATTGTATGTAGTGATCCGATTATCACTTCACTTTCACATATAACTACACGAATCAAACTAGAAGGAGAAAGAGGATGTGAGTTGTTTAGATGAGAGAAAGAGTGAGAGAGAATTGAGAGAGTAAATGAGAAAAAGATATTTGAAAATGAAACACTCTTAACAACTAGCTTTTTCTATGGTAAGAAAAAGCTTATATACCCCGTCGCGTTAAATGACGCGCGGGATATTTAACTAGGACCCGGGCTCGGGTTTTGCTTGGGATTAAACCCGAAACATATCAGTTTAGATTTCACTATCGAAGCCCGATTCACCGATATCTTATACTATCTACACTATTAACTAATTAATGACCGTAGTCCATCGTAGAGTAACCGAACTCCTTGTTCGAATCTCATAAATTTAGGCTAACCAATCTGCACCCGAAGTGAGGTCTTGAACTCGGGAACGAGCTCCTTAAATTGACTCAATGAAATTGAGGGCTAACAATCTCCCCCGAGTGAGTTCATTGATGACACTCCGTCATGAGATCAGTGAGATTGCTTATTGTGTTTAAGCTCGAGTGTTCTTGGTTCTTTGTCTTCGTTATTTGTTGTATGGCTTGTTTCCTTCATGCTTTGGTATCTTGACTTTGATCCTTTGTCATTGTCTTTATCGTTCTTTGCCATCTTTGCGATCTTGTGTCTGTGACCAACATGCTCTACTTTTGCATTATTGAAAGCTTTAAATCAAGGAGTTTAGCGGAAGTTCTTTGTCTTTCAATCATTGTGCTTTCTAGATAGTATGTCTTCGTAGATTGAGCATTTGAATGGGAGTGAGGTTGCCGTTACCACCGTTTGAAATGCAGGATTACGTTAGTGATAAACGAGAAAATGTTGATATTCAATCGATATAATTCGATGTCACTCGTTTAAGAGTTTTTTGTAGCACATCGAGACGTGTCCTGTTTTTATTATAAATTCACTCAACGTTCAATTCATTTACTGGACCAAATCGTATATCCAGTTGTCACAAGTTTGATTTATAGTATCTCAAAGTCACTACCGACCGTGTGTTTGATGATGACACTGGAAGGGTTTCCATTCGTCACTGTGAATACTAAAGAGTATCACTCTGAATGTTCTGGCAATTATCACAAGGATATTGCGTAGGACTCTTGATAACAGCTTGTGAACCTGTTGATTGTTACACAGTGTTTGAAGATGGAATGTGTCCTACGAGTTCTTGTATTGAATCTCTTTGCTCTAGGACTCGATTAGTGCATTTTGGTTTTAGTACTCGGAGGCTGGAAGACAGTTTGCCTCCTATTTTCAATATCAACAGATCTTCGGAGTGAGGACTGTCAATAGATAACGTTTGCATGTTGTGTATCTCTGTGACAAATGAGACAAGTTTCTGTTGAGAGAAACCCGAATGGTTGGGAAGGGTTGTGCATTGCATCACTTGGGGTCCATGATGTCGTTTTCAATGTCAGCAATCAACTTGTGATTTGACAGTTTATGTATTGACCGGTTTCTGGGCCTTAGTTGTGTGGAGGGATTCTTTCTTTAGACCCTTTATCCATACATTTCTTTTTCATTCTTCAACGCCTTCAATGCATACCAAGACGTCATTACTAACACCTTGTTGTGTTTGTTCCAGTGTTAACTCAATCTTTGTCGGCATTATTCCCATATACATTCATCTCCAATCATACCTAAGGACTGCTATTTCTAACTTTGGATTATCCTTGGGTAGATCCTCCGGTTCTGGTTGGATCATAGGATTGATTCCTAACCTAACCACCTTATGTCTTCAGAATCGTCGTGAAATTAAGATGTTGTTGGGTATAAGATCGAACCATAAAACCTTTTCTTCAGCACATTGAGTCGAATAGATTATATTTTAATTACATTTTCTCCCCTTATTTTAAATAATAAACACTTAGTTTTTGAAATACCTTGTGATTAAAATATGTCTTGAAAAATCTGTAGGAGAAAATATGGTCAGCATGAATGGTTTGGAACATTTTGATAATGTTTTGAATACATAAGAATGGTCGTTGATGATGTATTAGAACTTTTAAAAACTTTGTTTTCGAAAAACTCCCTCAATCACTAGGCCAATCTGAGAAATTGTTGTCTTTGAAAAACATTGTGCGGGATGGGAGTGTTTGAACACACATTTTGATAAAGATTATGACTTTTGTTAATCGAAAATTCTTGATAAAATTTGTGTTCAACTTTTTGAAAAAACCAGATGTTAGAGGTATTTCTTATCTTCTAAACAGTAAGGGTAGCGCATGAAATAGTACATATCTTTTTCTTGAGCTAAAGAATTGTATTTTTTAAGAACCGCTCTCAAGACGGTGGAAAACGTTAATTTTCTCGTTTATGTTGTGAGGATAAGTTATTAACTCTTCATTTATTTGAACGTCGGGTTATGTACTGAATTTGCACATAAAGCATCTAGAAAAATTAGAAATGAATGTTTTGAAACTATTTGCAATCTCGCTCGAACTTCATTTACACACCAGTGTCAATGTTAATCGACATTTCTAGGTACGTAAATGTTATCGATTCCAAGAGACACGTCGAGAAGATTCTTTTTGGAAATTTTTTGATTTTTCTGATTTGTATTTGCTTTTCTCAAAAAAATTCATGTGATGTTTGATGATGATATCGAGCCAGATCATTTGTCAGAACTCCAGTTTAGCTGGAGGTCAAACATCTCATACCATCCTTCTGGGACAAGATACTTAAACGATCCTAAGGAAGGGCTTTCGTAAACATGTCAGCTAATTGGTATTCAGTTCTTGACAAAATATAATTCAATTATACCATTTTCAACCTGTTCCTTTATGAAATGATACCGAGTATGGATGTGCTTTGTCGTGAGTGTTGTACGGGGGTTGGCATGGATTGCTTATGGTGACTGAGAGTCGCTAATACAACGGTATTTTGTTGTAGTTAAAGCATAATCTTAGAGCAGTGTCCTATCCACTTATGAGCACAAACTTGCAGATAACGTCACGTACTCTGCTTGTAAAGACATTGAAGTGCTGTTCTGTTTCTTTGACAATCAGGCTTACAAGTTTTTCACCAAGGAACTGATATCATCCAGAAGTGCTTTTCGGAGTAGTATCAAGGCATCGGCTTATGATCAGCGTCTGAAATGCTGTTAGTTCAAGCATAATCCTTTGGTATACCAGTGTCATGTTAATGGTACCCTTTAGGTATTTAAAGATTCTTTTAACCTCCTTGAGGTGCTTTTGAGTTGGTCGTGCTTGATAACGTGCACAATAGCATACTGCTTGCACTAAGTCTGGTCTACTAGATGTCAAGTACATGAGTGACCCGATTTTACTACGATAATCAGATTGGTCTACGGGTTCTCCACTCAAATCTACATCTAGTTTGGGTTTAGTAGCCAATGGTGTACCAATGGAGTGACAATTGTCCATATTATGCTTTTTCAGAATTTCTAAAGCGTACTTGGCCTGATTGAGAAGTATACCCCTTTAGGACTGGTGGATCTGAAGTCCTAAAAAGAATTTCATCTCCCCCATTAAGGACATTTCAAATCTACTGTGCATTAACTTTTCAAATCTTTTTGAATATTTAGGGTTTGTAGACCCAAAAATTATGTCATCAACGTAAATCTGCACAAGTAGAATATCCTCCCCGTATTTTATCTTGAATAAAGTTGGGTCAATTGTACCTTTAGTAAAGCCTTTGGACATAGAAAGTTTGAAGTCATCGTATACCAGGCTCTTGGAGCCTTTGCTTTAATCCATCAGGCTTTCCTCAGAAGGTAGACTTTTTCTGTGATCTGGATCAACGAACCTTCTGGTTGAGCAACATAAAACCTTCCTCCTTCAGTGGACCATTAAGAGAATTTTTTTTTTTTTTTGTTTTTTTTTGCCGTTTTCCACGTCATCTGATAGATTGGAAAAGACTTGTGTGCTCGTGCGGCACGAAAATCCGAACTAATGCTTCCCAAGCGAGCAACTGGAGCAAATGATTCTTCAAAATTCAACCCTATATATTTCAAAAAATTTGAAAAGTTAATGCACTGTAGATTTGAAATGTCCTTAATGGGGGAGATGAAATTCTTTTTAGGACTTCAGATCCAACAGATCTCAAAGGGTATTTTCTCAATAGGCCAAGTACGCTTTAGAAATTCTGAAAAAGCATAAATATGACAATTGTCACTCCATTGGTACACCATTGGCTACTAAACCAAAACTAGATGTAGATTTGAGTGGAGAACCCGTAGACCAAAATGATTATCGTAGTAAAATCGGGTCACTCATGTACTTGACATCTAGTAGACCAGACTTAGTGCAAGCAGTATGCTATTGTGCACGTTATCAAGCACGGACAACTCAAAAGCACCTCAAGGAGGTTAAAAGAATCTTTAAATACCTAAAGTCGGTTACATTAACATGCGGACTCTGGTATCCAAAGGATTATGGCTGTGAAAACTACACAGCATTTTCAGACGCTGATAATGCCGGTGCCTTGATACTGGAAAAGCACTTTCTGGAGGGGACTACAGTTCCTTGGTGATAATTGTAAGCTGGATGTCAATGAAACAGAAACTGCACTGCAATGTCTTTTAGCAGAGGGCAGAAGTACGTGACGTTATCTGCAACGTGTGCTCAAGTAAGTGGTGAGGACACAGCTTCAAGATTATGGCTTTAATACAACAAATTATACTAGTTGTATTGCGACTCGCAGTCAGCATAGCAAATCTCATGCAACCCGCCTACAACACTCAGGGCAAGCACATCCATAACTCGATATCATTTCATAAAGGAACAGGTTGAATGGTATATGAAGTATATTTGTCAGAATGAATACCAATTAGTGACATGTTTACGAAAGCCCTTCTGAGGATCGGTTTATGTATTTGCAGAAGGATTGGTATGAGAGTTTGACTCCAGATGAATGGAGGTTCTGACAAATGAGTCTGCTTGATATCATCATCAAACATCACCATGTACATATTTTGAGAAAAGCAAAATCAAAATCAGAAAATCAGAAAATTTCAAAAAGAATCTTCTCGACATGTTCTCTTGGAATCGATAACATTTACGTGCTTAGAAATGTCGATTAACATTGACACGGGTGTGTAAATGAAGTTCGAGCGAGAGTTGCAATGTTTCAAAACATAATCATTGGCTTATTTTCTAGATGGCTTATGTGCAAATGTCAGTACATAACCCGGACTTCAAATAAAGGAAGGTTTATAACTTATCCTCACAACGAGAAAATTAACGTTTCTCGGTCTTGAGCTGTTCTTAAAAGACATTCAATTTCTTTAGCTCAAGAAAAAGGATAGTGTACGTTTCAGTGCGCTTACCCTTATGTTTAGAAGAGAAATCCTCTAACATCTGGTTTTTCAAAAAGTTGAACACAATTTTTCAAGAATTTCTCGATGACAATTCATAATCTTTCAAAATTGTGTGTTCAACACTCCATCCCTCACAATGTTTTTAAAAGACAACAATTTCTCAATTGGTCCTATTATTGAGGGGGAGTTTTTCGAAAAACAAAGTTTTAATGTTCTTGAATACATCATCAACGACCATTATTATGTATTCAAAACATTATCAAAATATTCCAAACCATTCATGCTAACCATATTTTCTCCCACAGATTTTTCAAGACATATTTCTAATCACAAGGTCTTTCAAAATAACTATGGGATTTGGGTTTATGTATTTAAAATAAGGGAGAAAATGTAATTAAAATATAATTATTCGGACTCAATGGCTGAAGAAAAGGTTTCTATGGTTCGATCTTATTTACCCAACACATCTTAATTTTCACGACGATTCTGAAGACATCAGGTGGTGAGGTTAGGAATCATCTATGATCCAAACAGAACCGGAGGATTACCCAAGGATGTTTCAAAGTTAGAAATAGCAGTCCTTAGGTATGATTGGGAGATGAATGTTTATGGGAATAATGCGGACATAGATTGAGTTAACAACTGGAACAAAAAACACAAGGTGTTAGTAATGACGTCTTGGTATGCATTGAAGGCGTTGAAGAATGAAAAAGAAATGTATGGATAAAGGGTCTAAAGAAAGAATCCCTCCACACAACTTAAGGCAGAAACCGGGTCTAATACTTATGTGTTCAGAATACAAGTTGATTGCGGACATGAAACGGACATATGGGACCCAGTGATGCCAATGCACACCCTTCCCAACATTCGGTTTCTCTCAACAGAAACTTGTCTCATTTGTCACAGAGATACACACGTTATCTATTGACCATCTCACTCCGGAGTTGTTGATATTGTATATGGTGGCAAACTGCTCCAGCCTCGAGTACTAAAACAAATGCACTAATCGAGTCTAGAGCAAAGAGATCATCAAAATTCGTTAGGACACATTCCATTTCAAACACTTGTTGTACTATCATAGGGTCACAAGCTGTTATCAAGAGTCCAACGCAAATATCATAGTGATATTTGCCAGAACATTCAGAGTGATACTCTTTAGTATTCACAATGTACGATGAAATCTTTCCAGTGTTCATCATCAAACAGGCACTGCGGTAGGCGGGTGGATGACTGTGAAGATTCTATATGATTCAAACTTGTGATAACTGGATATCGATTTGGGTCAGTAAATGAATTGACGGTGATGAATTTTAATAAAACAGGACACTCTCGATGTGCTACAAACAAACTCTTTAACGAGTGACAACGTCGATGATTTTCATCAATTTTCTCGTTTATCACTAACGTAAACCTGCAGGTCAAACGGTGGTAACGGCAACCTCAATCCCATTCAAATGCTCAATCTACGAAGACATACAATCTAGAAAGCTCAAGATGAAAGTCAATGACTTTCCGCTTAATCTGATTAAAGCTTTCAAGATATGCAAAAGTTGAGCATGTTAGTCAAAGACACAAGAATCGCAAGGATGGCAAAGTCGATAAGACAATGACAAGGCTCAAGTCAGATCGCAAAGCATGAAGGAACAAGCCTACAAACAAAATAAACGAAGACAAAGACAAGAATCACTCGAGCTTTAAACGACAAAAGCAATCTCATGATCTCATGAAGGATTGTCATCAATGAACTACTTCGGGGGAGATTGTTAGCCTCAATTTCATTGAGTCAATTAAGGAAGCTCGTTCCCGTGTTCAAGACCTCACTTCGGGGGAGATTGTTAGCCTCAATTTATTTGAGTTCGAACATGGAGTTCGGTTACTCTACAGATGGAGCTCTCGGTCTTTAATTTGTTAAATGTTGTATTGTATAATATCGGGAATGGGCTCGATAGTGAATTAATATTGATATGTTTCGTTTAATCCTAAGCAAAACCCGAGCCGGGGTCCTAGTTAAATATCCGCGGTCCTATAACGGCTGTGACGGGGTATATAAGCTTTTTCTTACCATAGAAAAAGCTAGTTGTTAAGTTGTTTTCATTATCTAAAATATCTTTTCTCATTTCTCTCTCATTTCTCTCTCTATTCTCTCTTCTAAACAACTCACTCTCTTTCTCTTTTCTAGTTTGATTAGTGTATGTTATATGTGAAGTGAAGTGTTAATCGGGTCCTATCCTACAATATCAGTAAACTATATGCATGTGTAGAAAACATCCGTATATACAGGCCAATTTACACATAAAAGGAAACATGATTAAATTATGACACAACTTTACTGACATAATATTTGATGACTTTAGTGCATTCTGTATGATGCATTTAGTCAAATGACATGAATTTCAGACATAAAGTAAAATAAGCTCTTACTCTAAGTTATCACGGATTACTAAGAATATAACTATTAATTAGATTTACCTTGATATGTATTTTTTTCAATCGTGGCCACAAGTATTTGTGTGATGCTCGCATCTTTTCAAATCGGACCATCTAGATACATCATGAAACCATACATAGAATCGTTTTTAGATATACCAAGCTTACGATTCAATTTAATTTCATTACTAATGTTGCACCTAAATAATATCAATCATCAACAACAAACCAGCGAATCCAATTACACTCTACTTTACCCTTTATGAAACCATTTCCAAGTAATTGCCTTAGTCGTCATCAAACTAGAACCATACAAAGTGTAAAAAAATCAACTAAAATTGTATATTGACCGTCGAAAGAAAAACTCCTAGACCTTATTACCGCTAATCAGTTTTCACAATTAGACCATACAAAACGTTGTAAACAACCAGAAACATACAAAACGTATAAAACATTATAAACACGCGGAAACATGCAAAACTTAACATTGTAACCTTACCAATCGCAAAAAGGGATAATATTGGCGTAGTGATACATTACCAGTAGCACAAAGCCTGAAGTCGATAAAATTGTCTATGGCGAGTGTTTTCATCAAAATCTAAAATTCTCTCGGCTTAATTAATTAAGGGCATATGTATTCCACAAAATTATTCTATTAGGGCATCATATTGTAAAATTAGTAGATCACGGTTAGAAAATATCTATTAGACATTTATCAAAACATTTGGTGTGCAGATTTTTGTAAAATGTTTTAACTATTATAGCATCGTTTAAAAAATACGGCATAATCTTTTTATGTATGATTAGAGCATCTGTTTGTTGGAGATTAAAGCATCATGAATTAATTTAACGGCAAATGTTTGTTTTAGGAATTAACATTGATTGTAAGAAATTAAATTTAAGGCGTCTAAAAAATGTCTCGACATCTGTATGTAGCATTTATTGCAATGTTAGTTGCAATATCTGGTGTATATAATATGTTATAGTATCCTTTTTTTATAAATTAATACAGTTGTTGTCTGATAATGTTATAAATCTGTTATAAGGATTCAAGCATAGTTTAGAGGATTAGCGGATATTTGTTAGTGAGACTTGTCGAGTACACGACAACACAGCGACGAAAATTTAGCGGCCTTATATTTAACGATATGTTGATTGTTGTAATTTTTTTGTGTAACGTGGAAAATATCAAAATGTAATTGCAAACGGCTGTAACATGCGATAAGTCGACTCAAACAAAAATTCTTAACATGTATCAAAGAACGTTAGAAAACATATTAGGTTGTTTATATAGGCATTGGGGAAAAGTTTGAACTTCAAATTTAAAAGTTTTTTAACATCTCCTGCCATTATGTAATTCACTGTCATTACTTTAGAAAATAGTGTAAGAAATATTTAAGTGAATTAAGTCATTCCAAAAATAGAAAACACATTACTGTAAGTTTTGACTTTTCCATCGTGTGTGTATGTGTGTATTATAAGTTACAACTTTTCCATCGTGTCTGTTTTAAGGTATTCAAATACATTCCATAAATAAATTAGAAAAAGTTCTCGTCAATAACGTTGAATGAATACATTCCTTCAATATGAATATGAATATTCAATACGGTCATAATACTTTCCTTACTTTCCTTACTTTCACTTCTTATCAATGTGATAATATTCATTACAGCCATAATACTTTCCTTACTTGTCTCACTTATCAATGTGTATTGCCGAGTATATTGTAAAGAGATGATGATGATGTTTGTGAGATATTTGTTTGCAGGTGAAATTCAAATTTTTCAAAAATTCCAAATTTCAAAAGTTACATGATATAATTCATAACAAAATTTACAACATAAACTTTATAACAAATTTATACTACAAACTTTGTAACAAATTTATACAAAAATTACAAAATAAACTTTATAACAAATTTACACTACAAACTTTATAACAAATTTAAACCATCTACTTATAACAAATTTCATATTATAATTTTAAATATATTTTTTTTAATTATTAATATTTATTTTTATTTTTATATATTTAAATAATATAAAAAAATAATATTTTTATTATATATACTATACATATTATTTTATTATTATTTATAAAAAAAAACAAAAAAAAAAAAAATTTTATTTTATTTTTTTTTTTTTATTATTTTTTTTTTATTTTATATAAAAAATAAATTTAAATACAATTTTTTTTTATTATTTTTTTTTTTTTATTTATAAAATTTTTTATATATATAATATATTAATTTTTTATTATATTTTTTTTTTTTTTTTTTATTAAAAATTTTTTTTTTTTTTTTTTTTTTTTTTTTTTTTTTATTATTTTTTTTTTTTATTTTTTTTTTTTTTTTTTTTTTTTATCACACACCCCATTTTTTTTTTTTTTTTTTTTTTCTTTTTTTTTTTTTTTTTTTTTTTTTTTTTTTTTTTTTTTTTTTTTTTTTTTTTCCCCCCCCCCCCCCCCCCCCTTTTTTTTTTTTTTTTTTTTTTTTTTTTTTTTTTATGCAAAAACGCGCAGCACGGAAGCTTCATTTTCCGGGGAGAAAGATGAGTGGTTGTTAAAGAAAAATTTACATAAATTATTTCACAATTTTTTACATTAAAAAAGCTTTTTTATCTAAAAAGAAATACCCTATTTTTGGGTGAAAAAAAACAAAAAAACAAATTTTTTTTTTTCCCAAATATTTTGAAAATTTTATCATAGCTTTATATAATATTGGAGAGTTACCAAAAAATAAAAATATATATTTTTGACGAATTTTGTTATTTTTTATAAAATAAAACGATACATGAATAATACTTGAAATATAGTAGATTCTAACAAAACCGGCAAGTAAAGTAAGGGCAACAGATTTTTCGGCGAGTCCACCGACGGCAGTAATTATTCCGGCGAGTCCTTAAAAACAAATCAAAACAATATTACAAGTTCACAAATAAACTT
This sequence comes from Tanacetum coccineum, assembly GCA_026074375.1. Classification (NCBI taxonomy): domain Eukaryota; kingdom Viridiplantae; phylum Streptophyta; class Magnoliopsida; order Asterales; family Asteraceae; genus Tanacetum; species Tanacetum coccineum. The sequence goes on along the minus strand of BQNB010004094.1, from coordinate 60,733 downwards.
ATAAAAGAATTTACACACCAAAATACAAAAGCAAATTAACATAAATAAATACACAAACTTTTCCGACGAGTCATGCGGAATAAAACAAACATATTCCGACGAGATTGCAACACCTACAAAACCTATAGATCTACTTATAAAATTAATAGATCTATAAAAAAAACATTGAAAACATAAACCTTCAAAATATATAACAAAAAACCCTCAAACCTTGCCAAATCATATAGATCTATTATAATATAAAACAATACCTCAAAAAAATTAGCTACGGTGGGCCGGCGGCGGCAGCCGGCGGTGGTGGGGCGACAGCCGGCGGTGGTTGATGAGAAACTGATTTTTAGTTAGAGAGAGAGAGAGACGAGGAGTGTAGTGTTAGTGTGTGTTTTAAGAAGAGATAATGAATTGTTGTGAAGAGATATGTGAGTCTTTTGGTTCTTTTTTTTATAAAGATTTTGTGTCAATCAATTAGTATGCATTCCTTTTTTAAGTTTTGACTGCGATTAAGTTTTGACTGCTATTAAGTTTTTCCTAAAATAGATTAAGTTTTTCACTTTTCAGTTTTCAAGAATTGAGGCTAAATGCTTTATAATGCAGTATAGATTAGTAAAATAATGGGTCATTGATTGGCTCTATATTTTGATTAAAACATCATGCAGTACTTATGGTATTAACCTAATCTGTTTTGTGAGATTAAAGCTCATAAATGAGTTAAGGCATATTTTGTGTTCATGAATTAGCATATGTATTCAGTGTTCTAAAAGGCGGACTTTGTGGCGCCAAGGCAGTGCTAAGGCGTGAGGCGTGACTCCACATTACGAATTTGACAAGGCGTCGACTTTAGGTGTGGCGTAAGATAAGGCGCGATAAGGCGTGAGGCGTAGGTAGCCTTTTAGATTCAACTCCGATAAAAAAATTTCTTTTCCCAAATGAAGAATATTACATGTGAGGATAGTTTCTTAACTTTATTCATATGTACAAAGATTTATGTAAACTTATTATATATGAAATATGATATAAATATATAAAATTTTCTATTTGGGGTGCCTTAAGCACGCTTTAAAAAACGCAAGGCTAATCATTGGCCGCTAAGGAGCGTGAGGCTCTGGGTCATGCGCTACGTCACGCTACATTATTTATAATCTTGATCTTATTATATGATTGAGAAGGAGAATTTTACTTTTTGTAAAACATACAACAAACGAAGAAGTAGTAGCGATAACTCGATTTGATGATGACCTCGACACACACACAACCTGTTGTATCATGACAAAAAACAAACACATACACATGATATGTTCTCAACTATCGTTTATTAAGAACAAGAAAAAGAATGAATGATACAATGACCCCTCCCCCTCACCTCTTTATTGTAGAGATGAGGGGGAAGAAAACAACTCTTAATGGAGTTGAATCTGTCTGCTACTACAAAGGAGAGAAAGAAACTTCGACTATTAAATGCCCTAGACTAAAGACATCGTTTGACATCTTGGTATATATAGAGTTATACCGACCTGATATATTTCCTTGTTGGGCTTAACTTAGCGCTAAACTTATACAATGAACCCTCTTGACTTTAATATTTATAACTAATAGGATTCTAAATATTATAACTTTTCAACCTTAATACCTTATTAGCAATACCGATACCTCACAAAATTCAACCTATGATGAAACTTTAGACCAGGGATATCCTTTGACAAGGCACCTGTAGCAATACCCGCTACTATCTTTAGCTCGAATCCTGACTATATTGCGAGTCCCTTTAGCCAAATAGCCTCCTTGCACGCCTGTAAGGTTCATATACCCCGCTTCAGTTGGAGACAAGCCATCATGTGCAGCATCATAGCTTCTCAGCTTCCTCCATTCCTTGTTTCATCAACCCGTAGATGTGATGATCTAACCCATGGCATTAGATTATACTTCCATGGTGTTGTCTAAATCCACAACAAAAACCTGTACGTTTGTTTATAATCCACAATCAAACTTATCTAACATACTCACATCTGCCGATGCTATGTCAAGTCTCGTGCAGACCATCTGATACTCCTGGCTTCCAACCGCATATATACATGACCACTTACCATTCTTTTCCACATCACAGCCCCTTGATAGACTCCATCCAAACAACAGTATAGTGTGTCTCCTCCAACAAAGTCTGTACAACTTCCTGTTGTAAACTGGACTGTGACACCCCTTGAGAGTATTACCTTTGATCCCTGACGAATCTCCATTACCCAAGTACTTTCTTTGCTTCTATCAGCAAACACTTGGTAGCCCAGGATCTCAGCCTTGCACCGCAAGAACAACCATATCATATATATAAGAAATTAATATATTGAACATACCTGGTGTATGACACCAGTAATTGGAAATCGCTGTCATCACTGCCACTTCTTGCATCCTTTGTAAGCACATAACATCTGATTCGAGCGTCCATATCATCTTTCAATCCAGCCTTCAAACTGGAAATCACCTTCACAAGCACTGTTTTATTGGAAAGTAATGACTCATGTGCATAAATCTTATCGCTTCAGCAACTGCAAAAGCAGCCTCATTACTGTCTTCTCTATAACTGAATAGTTCATGTGTTGAGTGTTGCTCCCTATCACGTGCTAAATGATAGTATATCAAATCTTGAGTTTATACTTCCTGTGAACCAGCTACATGATCGACATTCCCATGAAGTTCACTCAAATGTATATCCTCCGCGGGTCACCTTAAAACTCAATACGCCTTGTACCACCTTGTACTGAACCCGTACCTACACCAAAACCAATGAAAGTTTTCTTGTATTTTCCCACTTTCATTGAAAACCCATATTCCTGTAAATGCACTACTTTTGAAGTAACGTCATCTAACCTCCAAAGCTTTATTACCCACTATACCTTTACGGTATCCAGGAATATGCACTTGACCTTAACCGGTTCAAGCATCCATTGCTTAATACTAGCAAGCCAACCAAAAAACCCTAACATATCTATAGGCGTCTTAAATCTAATCGCTAATGATGGGGGATGCCTTGTTCACTAGATATGTGGACCATGGTTGTATCCTTTGCCCAAGAACCTTGGGACAAACTAGACTGAATCAGAAAACAAATGTACCTTAGACCCAGGGTGTCCAATTCATCTCCCTTTAACCAACCCATTCTGCTGATGTATCACTGCAACACCCAAATGTTTGGTGACCCCACTCTTCGTACATTGTTGTGTAGACCTCTGATTACAAAAATCAAAAAACATTACCCGTCTTGATCTTCCACCCAGATATTCTCCTAACTGCTTCCTACCCTCTAATGTCTTCCTGGTCACTGCCTGACGGTCCAGGGTATATACGCAATTAGCTCTTCTTGTTCCTGATAGTACCACCAGCGAACCCTTTATAACCTTGATCTTGCCCGACTACATCTTCATGGTAAAACCCTCTTTTTTAAGAGTGCCCAATGATATCAAGTTTCGTTTATCCGAAAACATACCTGACGTTGTCCAACAGGAACTTGACCATCTCTCATCTGTATTTGAACCTTACCTGTCCCATGTATACGCATTCCCTGCCATCACCAAGCAGTATTTTACCACCCTCATACTCTTCAAAATCAACAAAGTAATCTCTCCTGTATGTTATATGGTATGAGCCCCCTGAATCCATGATCTAGTCCAATATTTCTTCAACACTCATAGCCATAACATCAACACTGTATTCCATCAGCTCCAAACTCAGATCCTGATCTTCAATCCTGACAAAACCTTGAGATTTCTTGTGATTATACCTGGGACAATCCTTCTTTAAATGCTCCTCAGACTGACATATATAACACCTGAGTCTGTTGCTTCTTTCCTATGACTTTGACCACACACTATCTATATCCTGCTTTATATCTCTCCGACCGATTCCCCCTCACATAAAACCTTCACACCATCCTTTGTTCTGTCATTCTTCTAAAGTTCTCTAATTCTAATGTCACCTGAGCACGTCTTCTAGCTTTCAAAGTATCTCGACGATATAGCAAAGTCTGAACGGAATTATCGTAAGATGATGGTAAAGATGTGAGTAATAATAATAATGCCTTATCCTCATCCGATATAGCAGTATCTATAGCCGTTAAGTTACCTACCAGCTTGCGAAACTCATCAATATGTTCAGATTTCTCTTACCTGATGATTTGAAAAGTATATAACCTTTTTCTTTAAGTACAACGATTAGCTAAGCTTTGGATGTTTAAAATCTCGAAACTTTTTCTAAATCCAGCTGCAATCGTCTTCCTGGTGATCTCCTAGACCAGATCATCCAAACACAAGAATCAATGCGCTGTAAGCTTTTTTCTGAGTGACATTATCGTATGCCGCTATTGTGGTTGCAGGTAACTACTCCAATGCTGCAGCTAATCCTCGATGTTCCATCAAAGCCTTCATCCTTACCTGTCATAGCGCGAAGTCATTCTTCCCATTGAATTTTTCAATGTTAAACTTGGTCCCCGTCATCTTTGTCCAAACCCTTTGTTTATTCTGATAACCTTGTGATATGAACCTCACAACACCGAACTAAACAAAGTACCCGTGTGTAACACCCTTGTCGACTTTATATGCTAAATCCGTAACTAAGCAACACAACAAGAAATATTTGACACTTAAAACACCTTTGTCAAATTAACCTTCAAAGCAAGTAACTTTCTTAGTTAAAAATCGTCTTTATCCTTTTTTATAAAAACAATAGCCTTTTAAATCAAGAACTAAAAAGAAACCTTTGAATAAAATAATCCTTTTATCCCATAGGACTTTTTCCTGCCAATGAATAACAAAAGGAAACCGTTTTACCCAAACAATACTTTGAACTTTTTACCTCGGTCTTCAAATCGAAAACCAGGCAACCCGAAATACGTTAACCTGTTGATCCTTTGTAAGACGAAAAACAACAACCCTTAAGCTTCAAGAATTCCCTTTTAGTCGAACCTTGCTGCTTACTTTCTTTTATCGTTAACCTTGAAACCCAACAGAAATCTGCTCTTTCAAGAAACTATCAACATATAAGTTTTCTTTTGTTGTTCACTGGAAACACCAAAGTTGATCCGAATTCGCCTTCTTTTTCAACGAAACCCATCAAGAAAACCTTTCATGTCGTGACACCGGTGTGGTTCGAGTAACCAAAAAGCCTTGACACCTTCGAAGCTCCATAATCCAAAACCTCAAAGACCCTTGTGTGTCGACTTACGTTTTTAATAATCCCTCAAAACCAAGCTTTAAACTGTTGTTGTCGTTGGATCTGGTAGGCAAACAGAAAACCAACCTTCTGCTCCCCCCTCTCCCTATTAGAACGATCACCAATCGAATCTAGCCTTCCAAGAAGTACGAACCTGGCTCCGATACACTTGTTGTAAAACCCTACAACAAATCGGAGAAGATAGTAGTGGTTAAACTCGATTTGATGATGACTCGACACACACAAACCTGTTGTATCAGACAGAAAACAAACACATACACACGGATGTTCTCAACTATCGTTTATTAAGAACAAGGAAAAGAATGAACGATACAATGATCCCTCCCCCTTACTTCTTTATTGTAGAGATGAGGGGGGGGAGAAACACTCTTAATGGAGTTGAAACATGTGTGCTACAAAGGAGAGAAAGAGAAATCGACTATTGAATGGACCTAGTCTATAGACATCGTTTGACTTCCTCTGTATATATAGAGTATATCGACTATAAATTCTCTAGTTTGGCTAAACTTCCACATTGACCCCTAGAGACTTTAAATATTTTATAAATAATATGGATACTAAATATAACATATTTTTCTCGAAAAATGTTAAAAAAATTATAACTAAATGAATTTTGGGGTTAATTGCCTAAAAATGTATTATACTTGTCACTTTTTGTCATTGTATGTAGACAACTATTTTTTTTGCCATTGTGTCGCTCAACTTTTGAAATCGTGCTATTGTGTGTATTCTGCGACTATTTCTCGCAGTAAAAATGACACTTTTACCCTTTCAAAATTTGAAAAAAGTGAGGGTAAAATCGTCACAAAATACACACAATAGCACAAATTTAAAAGTTGAACGACACAATAACAAAAAAAATAGTTGCCTACATATAATGACACAAAATGACAAGTATAATACATTTTTAGGCAATTAACCCAAAATTCTTTGTTATAATTTTTTTACTTTTTCGACGAAAATATATGTTATATTTAGTATCCATATTAGTTTATATTATTAAAGTCTAGGGGGTTCATTGTGTTGTAAGTTAGCCAAAATTAGAAGAATATATTAGGTCGGTTATTTACTCTATATATACAGATGGTATGTTCAACCGATTTGTTTTAGTCTGGTCATTCAATAGTCGATTTTCTTTCTCTCCTTTGTGTAGAGCAGCACGACCGTTTAAACTCTTTAGAGTTGGTTTTCTTCACACCCTCATCTTACAATAAAGAAGTAAGGGGGAGGGATCATGTATCGTTCATTCCTTTTCCTTTGTCTTAATAAACGATAGTTGAGACATCTCGTGTGTAGTGTTTTCTGTTTTCCTGTCATGGTACAACAGGTTGTGTGTGTGTCGAGGTCATCATCAAATCGAGTTATCCGCTACTAGCTACTTCGGTTTGTTGTAGGGTTTTACAACAAGTGGTATCGGAGCCAGGTTCGACGTTCTTGGAAGGCTAGGTTCGATTGGTGATCGTTTCTAGATAGGAGCAGAAGGTTGGTTTTCTGTTTGGGCTACCAGGATCAACGACAACAACAGGTTAAGCTTGGGTTTTGGAGGGATTATTAAAAACGTAAGTCGACACAAGGGTCTTTGAGGTTTTGGATTATGGAGCTTCGAAAGGTGTCAGGAGCTTTTGGATTACTCGCACCTCACGGTGTCACGACATGAGGTTTTCTTGTGGGTTTCGTTGAAAAAGAAAGGCGAATTGGATCAACTTTGTGTTTCCAGTGAACAACACAAGAAAACTTTATATGTTGATAGTTTCTTGAACGAGCAGATTTTGTTGGGTTTCTAGGTTAACCGACAAAAGAAAGTAGCAGCAAGGTTCAGACTAAATGGGAGATTCTTGAAGCTTAAGGGTTGTTGTTTTGTCGTCGTACAAAGGATCCATCAGAGTTAACGTATTTCGGGTTGCTGGTTTCTCGGGATTGAAAATGGAAGACGAGGTAAAAAGTTCAAAGTATTGTTTGGGTTGTTAAAACGGTTTCCTTTTGTTATTCATTGGCAGGAAAGGAAAAAAGTCCTATGGATAAAAGGATTATTTTATTCAAAGGTTTCTTTTAGTTTCTTGATTTAAAAGGCTATTGTTTTTATCAAAAGGATAAAATGATTTTTAACTAAGAAAGTTACTTGCTTTGAAAGTTAATTTGACAAGGTGTTTTAAGTGTCAAATCTTTCTTGTCGTGTTGCTTAGTTACGGATTTAGCATATAAAGTCGATAAGGGTGTTACACACAGGTACTTTGTTTAGTTCGGTGTTGTGAGGTTCATATCACAAGGTTATCAGAATAAACAAAGGGTTTGGACAAAGATGACGGGGACCAAGTTTAACATTGAAAATTTCAATGGGAAGAATGACTTCGCTCTATGACAGGTAAGGATGAAGGCTTTGATGGAACATCGAGGATTAGCCGCAGCATTGGAGTAGTTACCTGCAACCACAATCGCGCATAGTAATGATCACTCAGAAAAAAGCTTACAGCGCATTGATCTTGTGTTTGGATGATCGGGTCCTATGGGAGATCACCAAGGAGACGATTGCAGCTGGGATTTAGAAAAAGTTAGAGATTTTATACATAACAAAGTCTTTAGCTAATCGGTTGTACTTAAAGAAAAAGTTATATACTTTTCAAATGCATCCAGGTAAGAGTCAATCTGAACATATTGATGAGTTTCGCAAGCTGGTAGGTAACTTAACGGCTATAGATACTGTCTTATCGGATGAGGATCAGCATTATTATTATTACTCACATCTTTACCATTATCTTATGATAATTCCGTTGAGACTTTGCTATATCGTCGAGATACTTTGAAGCTAGAAGACGTTTGTGTGCTCGCGACACTTAATTCTAGGGAACTTTAGAAGATGACAGAAGCAAAGGGTGATGGTGGTGAAGGGTTGTATGTGAGGGGGAGATCTGGTCAGAGAGATATAAAGCAGGGTACAGATAGTGTGTGGTCAAAGTCATAGGAAAGAAGCAACAGACTCAGGTGTTATATATGTCAGTCTGAGGAGCATTTAGAAGAAGTGGATATGTCCAGTGTATAATACACAAGAAAATTCTCAAGGTTTGTCGGATTGAAGATCTGGAATCTGGTTAATGGAGCTGATGGGTATGAACAGGATGATGTTATGGCTATGAGTGTTAAAGAAATATTGGACTAGATCATGGATTCAGGGGGCTCATACCATATAACATACAGGAGAGATTACTTTGTTGATTTTGAAGAGTATGAGGGTGGTAAAATACTGCTTGGTGATGGCAGGGAATGCGTATACATGAGGACAAGTAAGGTTCAATTACAGAATTGATGAGTTGGGGTAGTTCAAGTTTCCTGTTGAGACAAGTCAGGTATGCTTTCGGATTAAGACGAAAATTGATATCGCTGGGCAATTCTTAAACAAAGAGGGTTTTTCTGGAAGATGCAGTCAGTCAATCAAGGTTATAAAGGTATCGCTGGTTGGTACTATCAGGAACTAGACAGAGCTAATTTGGTTTTATATATACCCTAGGTTACGGTCAGGGCATTCTGTGACCAGGAAGGACATTAAAGGGTAGGAAGCAGTTAGGGGAATTTATGGGTGGAAGATCAAGGACGGGTAATGTTTTTATTTTGTAATCAGAGGTCTACACCAACAATGTACGGAAGAGTGGCGGTCACAAAACATTTTGGGTTGTTCTAGTGATTACGTAGCAGCAGAATGGTTGGTAAGGAGAAGGGGGGGGAAATGAATGTGACACTCTTGGCTAAGGTACATTGTTTTCTGATTCAGTCTGGTCTGTCCAAGGTTCTTTAGGCAAAGGATACAACCATGTCTACATATACTATTTGTGGAACAATGGTCACCATCTTTTAATTAGGCGATTAGATCTTAAGTCGCCTCCTATAGATATGTAGAGTTCTTTTAAGGTTGGTTGCTAGTATTAGCAAGGGATGCTTGAACCGGTTAAGGTCAAGTGCATATCCTGGGATACCGTAAAAGGTATAGTGGGTAATAAGCTTTGGAGGTTAGATGACGTTACTTCAAAGGTAGTGCTTTACAGGAATATGGGTTTCAATGAAAGTGGGGAATACAAAGAAAAACTTTTCATTGGTTTTTGGGTGTAGGTACGGGTTCAGTACAGGTGTTACAAGGAGTTGAGTTTGAGGTGGAACCGCAAGAGGATCATACATTTGAGGTGGAACCTTATAGGAATGTCGATCATGTAGCTGGTTCACAGTAAGTACAAACTCAAGATTTGATATACTATCATTTAGCACGTGATAGGGAGCAACACTCAACACATGAACTATTCAGCTATAGAGAAGACAATAATGAGGCTGCTTTTGCAGTTGTGAAGCGGAGAAGAGAAGATTTATGAACATGAGTCATTGACTTTCAAATATTACAGTTGCTTGTGATGTGATTCCTAGTGGAAGGCTCTGGATGAAAGATGTTATGGACGCTCGGTCAGATGTGTATGTTGCTTAGCAATGTTGCAAGAAGTGCAGTGATGACATTTAGCGATGTCTATTACGGTGTTATACACCAGGTATGTTCATACATCTATTTCTCTATATAGATGATATGGTTTTTCTTGCGGATGCAAGGCTGAGATCTGGGCTACAAAGGGTTTGCTGGATAAAGCAAAGGGAAATATACTTGGTATGGAGATCGTCAGGGATCAGAGTGGTAATACTCTGAGGGTGTCACAGTCTAGGTTTTTACAACTGGAAGTGGTACAGACTATGTGGATGGGACACTCTATACTGTTGTTGAGAGGGTAGTCTTATCAAAGGTGGTTGTGATGTGAAAAAGAATGGTAAGTGGTCATGTATATATGCGGTTGGAAGCCAGGAGTATCAGATGGTCTGCACGAGACTTGACATAGCATCGGCAGATGTGGGTATGTTAGATAGTTGTGATTGTTGGGATTATAAAACAAACGTACAGGTTTTTGTGGATTTTGACTACGTCATGGGAAGATCGATCAATGTCATGCTTGGGGTAGATCAATCACAAGGTACGGGTTGATGATACAAGGATGTGTAGGAAGCTGAGAAGCTATGATGCTGCACATGATGGCTTTGTCGCCAACTAAATCAGAGTATATGACACTTACGGAGGCTGCAAAGGAGGCTATTTGGCTAAAGGGACTTGCAATAGAGTCAGGATTCGAGCTAAAGATCAGTTTTAAAAAGGGCGGGGGGGTATTGTACAGGTGCCTTGTCAAAAGGATTATCATGGTCTAAAAGTTCCAGCATAGGTTGGAATTTGCTTGAGTTTCGGGATTGGCTAACTATGGTTATTAAGTGGAAATTATAATATTTAGCTACCATATATAGTATATAAAATATTAAGGTCTAGAGGGTATTGTATAAGTTTAGCCTAAGTTTAGACAACTGGGAATATATTTAGGTCCGGGTTATTTATATCTCTATATTTACAGAGGTGTCAAACGATGTTTTAGTCTAGGGCATTTATAGTCAAGTTTCTTTTTCCTTTGTAGTAGAGACAGATTCATCCCATTAGATGTTGTTTTCTTCCCCCTATCTCTATAATAAAGAGGTGAGGGGGAGGGGTCATTGTATCATTATTCTGTTTCTTGTTCTTAATTTAACGATAGTTGGAGAACTTATCATGTGTATGTGTAGTTTTTGTCATGATACAAACAGGTTGGTTTATCTTTAATCTTGTGTGTGTTGTCGAGGTCTTATCAAATCGAGTTATCCTGCTACTAGCTTCTTCGGTTTGTTGTAGGGTTTTTACAAAAAAGTAAAATTCTATTTCTCAATCATATTATAGATCAAGATTTATAAATATGTGCGGCTGGGATCGTAGCGGCTATGACCAAGCCTCAAGCCTTAGCGGCAAAGGCGTAGCTTTTGCGTTTTTAAGGCGTGGCTTAAGGCGGCTTAAAATATGAAAATATTTATATATTTATATCATATTTCATATATATTGAGCTTATATAAAGCGTTGTACATATGAATCAAGTTAAGTAACTATCCTTACATGTAATATTCTTTATTTTGAAAAGAAATTTTTTTATCGGAGTTGAATCTAAAAGGCTACCTACGCCTCACGCCTTATCGCGCCTTATCTTACGCCACACCTAAAGTCGACGCCTTGGTCTATTTCGTAATGTGGAGGTCAAGCTCACGCACTTAGCGACGCCTTGCGCCACAACAGGCGCGCCTTTTAGATAGCTGATAATATGCGTATTTCATGAAAAACAAAATAGCCCTTAAATAATTTATGTATGCTTTATCTCACAAAAACAGATTAAGGTGTATACCATAATGTACTGCATGATGTTTTAATCAAAATAATAGATGCTCTAATCATGAACCCATTATTTACTAATCTATACTGCATTATAAAGCATTTAGCCTCAATTCTTGAAAACTGAAAAGTGAAAAACTTAATCTATTTTAGGAAAAACTTAATAGCAGTCAAAACTTAATGTAGGTCAAAACTTGAAAAGGACAGTGCCATACTAATTGCTTGACACAAAATCTTTATAAAAGAACAAAAGACACCATTCTCATTCACACTATTCATTATCTCTATAAAAACACTACAACACTACACTCCATTCTTCTCTTCTCTCTAAACTAAAAATCTGTTTTCTGCTGTCTAACCACCGCGGCTGTGTTACCCCACCGCCGGCTGTCGCCGCCCGCCCACCGTAGCTAAATTTTTTGAGGTATTGTTTTATTTTATAATAGATCTATATGGTTTGAGGGTTTTTTGTAATATATCTTGAAGGTTTATGTTTTCAATGTTTTTATAGATCTATTAATTTTATAAGTAGATCTATAGGTTTTGTAGGTGTTGCAAATCTCGCCGGAATATGTTGGTTTTATTCCGCAGGACTCGCCGGAAAAGTTTGTGTATTTATTTATGTTAATTTGCTTTTGTATTTTGGTGTGTAAATTCTTTTATAAGTTTATTTGTGAACTTGTAATATTGTTTTGATTTGTTTTTATGAATAGCCGGAATAAAGTACTGCCGTCGGTAGGACTGCCAAAAAAATCTTGTTGCCTTACTTTACTTGCCGGTTTTGGTTAGATCTATATTTATTTCAAGTATTTATTCATGTTTCGTTTTTATTTTATAAAAAATAACAAAAATAGTCAAAAATATATATTTTTTATTTTTTGGTAACTTTCCAATATTATATAAGCTAGGGATAAAATTTTCAAAATATTTGGAATTTCATAGGTATTTCTTTTAGATATAAAAGCTGTTTTTATGTAAAAAATGTGAAATAATTTATGTAAATTTTTTTGTTACAACCACCTTCATCGCTCCTTTCCCCGGAAAAATGAAGGCTTCCGTCTGATGCGCGTTTTTTGCCAGAAATTTTGTTTTATAAGGAACTATTGTATAATTTTGTTATAAAGTTTGTTAGTGTATATTTGTTTATAAGTTTATTGTGTAATTTTTTGTTTCAATTGGTTACAAAGTTTGTAGTTTATAAATTTGTTATAAAGATTATGTTGTAAATTTTTTATGAATTATATCTTGTAACTTTTGAAATTCTGGAATTTTTGAAAGATTTGAATTTCACTGCAAACAAATATCTCTACTAAATCTATCTATCATCTCTTTACATATACCCGGCAATACCAATGATAAGTGAGACAAGAAGGAAAAGTATTTTGGTGTAATGTATTATTATCACATTGATAGAAGTGAAAGTAAGGAAAGTAAGGAAAGTATTATGACCGTATTGAATATTCATATTCATATTGAAGGAATGTATTCATTCAACATAATTGACGAGAACTTTTTCCAATTTATTTATGGAATGTATTTGAATGCCTTAAAACAGACACGATGGAAAAGTTGTAACTTATAATACACACATACACACACGATGGAAAAGTCAAAACTTGCAGTAATGTGTTTCCTATTTTTGTAATGACTTAATTCACTTGAACATTTCTTACACTATTTTCTGAAGTAATGGCTGTGAATTACATAATGGTAGAAGATGTTAAAAATCTTTTAAATTTGAAGTTCAACTTTTACCCAATGCATTTATAAACACCCTAATATGTTTTCTAACGTTCTTGACTAATGTTAAGGTATTTTTGTTTTGAGTCGACTTATCGTATGTTACAGCTTGCAATTACATTTTGATATTTTCACGTTACACGAAAAACTTACAACAATTAGATATCGTTAAATTATTTGGACAGCTATGAATTTTTTTTTTTCCTTCTCCATCGCTTGTTGTTTACTTGTGTCGTGTACTGTTAGTTCACTAACAAAATATCCGCTTAATCTTCTAAAATGATGCTTGAATCCTTATAACAGATTTAACATTAATCATACATACAATTGTATTAATTTATTAAAAAAGATACTATAACATATTTTATTCAAGATATTGCATCACTATTGACCAAATTATTACTACAGATGTCGTGACATTTTTTAAGGTGACGCCTTTTAAATTAATTCATACAATCAGATGTTATTTCCTTGAAAAATCATTTGCCTGTAATTAATTCTTGATTGCTTTAATCTCACAAACAGATGCTCTAATCATACATAAATAGATTAGGCCCTATTTTTTCTAAAATGATGCTATAATAGTTAAACTGTTTACAAAAACTGCAAACAAATGTTTTGCTAAAAGGTCTTAATGAATATTTTTTCTACCGTGATTCTCTAATTTTACTTTTGATGCCCTAATAAGTTTTTGTGATAGATGCCCATAATTAATTTAGCCAAGTGTATTTTAGATTTGATGAAACACTCGCCAAGACAATTTTATCGACTTCAGGTTTGTTGCTTACTGTTAAGTTATACGCCTAATATTATCCCTTTTTGCGATTGGTAAGGTTACAATGTTAAGTTTTGCATGTTTCTGCATGTATATAGTGTTTTATACCTTTTGTATGTTTCTGGTTGTTTACAATGTTTCGTATGGTTTAATTGTGAAACTGATCAGCGGGTAATAAGGTGCTAGGAGTTTTTTTGTCGACGGGTCAATATACAAAGTTGATTTTTTTATCACTTTGTATGGTTCTAGTTTGACGACTGGAGATTACTTGGAAATGTTTCAGAAAAGGGTTAATAAGAGTAGAGTGTATTGGGTTCCTGGTTGTTGTTGATGATGATATTTTAGGTGCAACTGTTAGTAATGAAATTAAATTTAATCGTAAGCTTGGTATGATCGACGATTCTATGTATGGTTTCATGATGTATCTAGATGGTCCTGATTTGTAAAAGATGCGAGCATCACACAATTACTTGTGCCACGATTGAAAAAATTACATATCAAGGTAAATCTTAATTAATAGTTAATAATTCTTTGTAATCCGTGATTAATAGTAGAGCTTTTTTTCTTTATGTTCTGATATGTAATTTCATTCATTTGACTAAATTGCATCATACAGATGCACTAAAGTTCATCAAACAGATGCAGTAAAGTTGTGTCATATTTTATCATGTTTTCCTTTTATGTGTAATTGCCGTATTTACGGATGTTTTCTACACATGCATATAGTTTACTGATATTGTATGTAGGATCCCGATTAACACTTCACTTCACATATAACACTTACCGAATCAAACTAGAAAGGATGAAAGAGAGTATGAGTTGTTTAGAGAGAGAAGAGGAGAGAGAATTGAGAGAGAATGAGAGAAGATATTTTGAAAAAATGAAACAAACTTAACAATAGCTTTTTCTATGGTAGAAAAGCAATATATACCCCGTCCCGTTAAATGACGCGCGGGATATTTAACTAGACCGGGGCTCGGGTTTTGCTTGGATTAAACCGAAAAAATATTCTATATTAGATTCACTATCGAGCCCGATTCCCGATATTATAACTATTACAACATTAACTAATTAAAGTCGTAGGCTCCATCGTAGAGTAACCGAACTTCCTTGTTCGACTAATAATTGAGGTCTTACAATCTCCCCCGAATGTGTGGTCTTGAACACGGGAACGAGCTTCCTTAATTGAACTCATTGAAAATTGAGGCTAACGATCTCCCCGATGTGAGTTCATTGATGACATCCTTTTTGAGATCAGTGAGATTGCTGTTGTCGTTAAGCTCGAGTGTTCTTGGTTCTTTGTCTTCGTTATTTGTTGTTGGCTTGTTCCTTTCATGCTTGCGATCTTTGGCCTTGAGCTTTGTCATTGTCTTTATCGTCTTTGCCATCTTGCGATCTTGTGTCTTTGACCAACATGCTCATACTTTTGCATTATCTTGAAAGCTTCAAATCAGAGTTAGCGGAAGTCTTTGTCTTTAAATCTTGAGCTTTCTAGATAGTATGTCTTCGTAGATTGAGCATTTGAATGGGATTGAGGTTGCCGTTACCACCGTTTGACCTGCAGATTTACGTTAGTGATAAACGAGAAAAATGATTTGAAAAATCAATCGACTACCTTCTATGTGTCACTCGTTAACAGGAGTTTTTGTAACACATCGAGGTGTCCTGTTTTTATTAAAATTCATTCAACCGTCATATTCATTTTACTGGACCAAATCGATATCCAGTTGTCACAAGTTTGATTCATTTAGAATCTCACAAGTCACCATACCGCGTGCTGTTTTTGAATTGATGACACTGGAAGGATTTCATTCGTCATTGTGAATACTAAAGAGTATACTCTGAAGGTTCTGGCAAATATACAATGATATTGCGTTGGACTTTGATAACAGCTTGTGACCTGATGATGTACAACAAGTGTTTGAAATGGAATGTGTCCTAACGAGATTTTGATTGATCTCTTTGCTCTAGACTCGATTAGTGCATTTTGGTTTTAGTACTCGGAGGCTGGAGCAGTTTGCCACCTATTCAATATCAACTAATCTCGAGTGAGATTTGTCAATAGATATCGTATGGGTATCTCTTGTGACAAATGAGACAGTTTCTGTTGAGAGAACCCGAATGGTTGGGAGGTTGTGCATTGCATTCACTGTGTCCAATGATGTGTTTTCAATGTCAGCAATCAACTTGTGATTCTGACAGCATATGTATTGACCCGGTTTCTGCCTTAAGTTGTGTGGAGGGATTCTTTCTTTAGACCCTTTATCCATACATTTCTTTTTCATTCTTCAACGCCTTCAATGCATACCAAGACGTCATTACTAACACCTTGTTGTGTTTGTTCCAGTGTTAACTCAATCTTTGTCGGCATTCATTCCCATTATACATTCATCTCCCATCATACCTAAGGACTGCTTATTTCTAACTTGGAATTTTCCTTGGGTAGATCCTCCGGTTCTGGTTGGATCATAGGTTGATTCCTAACTAACACCTTAGTCTTCAGAATCGTCGTGAAATTAAGATGTTGTTGGGTATAAGATCGAACCATAAAACCTTTTCTTCAGCACATTGAGTCGATTAGATTATATTTTAATTACATTTTCTCCCCTTATTTTAAATAATAAACACTTAGTTTTTGAAATACCATTGTGATTTAAAAATATGTCTTGAAAATCTGTTGGGAGAAAATATGGGTTAGCATGGAATGGTTTGGAATATTTTGATAATGTTTTGATACATACTAATGGTCGTGATGATGTATTCAAAGGACATTAAACTTTGTTTTTCGAAAAATCCCCTCAATAATAGGACAAATGAGAATATTGTTGTCTTTTAAAAAACTCATTGGAGGGATGGAGTGTTGAACACAAATTTGAAAAAGATTATGAATTTGTCCTCGAGAAATTCTTGAAAAAAATTGTGTTCAACTTTTGAAAAAACCAGATGTTAGAGGATTTCTCTTCTAACAGTAAGGGTAAGCGCACTGAAACGTACACTATCCTTTTTCTTGAGCTAAAGAAATTGAATGTCTTTTAAGAACAGCTCAAGACCGAGAAACGTTAATTTTCTCGTTGTGAGGATAAGTTATAAACCTTCCTTTATTTGATTCCGGGTTATGTTACTGGACATTTGCACATAAGCATCTAGAAAATTAGAAACTGACATGTTTTGAAAACTATTTGCAACTCTCGCCTCGAACTTCATTTACACACCGTGTCAATGTTAATCGACATTTCTAAAGCACGTAAATGTTATCGATTCCAAGAGGACATGTGAGAAGATACTTTTTGGAAAATTTTCTTATTTTCTGATTTTGTAATTTGCTTTTCTCATAAAATAGGTACATGGTGATGTTGATGATGATTATCAAGCAGACTCATTTGTCAGAAACCTCCAGTTCAGCTGGAGTCAAAATTCATACCATTCCTTCTGACAAGATACTTAACCGATCCTCAGAAAGGGCTTTCGTAGACATGTCAGCTAATTGGTATCAGTCTGTCAATATAATTCAATTATACCATTTTCAAACCTCACTGTTCTTTATGAATGATATCAGTTATGGATGTGTTTGTCCAGTGAGTGTTGTACGGGGTTGCATGAGATTGCTATGGCTGACTGAGAGTCGCAATACAACGGTATTTTGTTGGTTGTTAAAGCAATAATCTTGAAGCTGTGTCTATCCACATTCTTGAGCACAACTTGCATGATAAAGTCACGTACTCTGCCTCTGCTAAAGACATTGCAGTGCATTCTGTTCTTTGACATCCAGCTTACAAGTTTTTCACAAGGTACTGTATCCCTCCAGAGTGCTTTCCGAGATATCAAAGGCATACGGCATGATCAGCTGTCTGAAAATGCTGTTAGTTCAACTGCCATAATCCTTTGGATTACGTGTCCATGTTAATGGTTTACATTTTATGGTATTTAAAGATTCTTTTAACCTCCTTGAGGTGCTTTTGAGTTGGTCGTGCTTGATAACGTGCACAATAGCATACTGCTTGCACTAAGTCTGGTCTACTAGATGTCAAGTACATGAGTGACCCGATTTTACTACGATAATCAGATTGGTCTACGGGTTCTCCACTCAAATCTACATCTAGTTTGGGTTTAGTAGCCAATGGTGTACCAATGGAGTGACAATTGTCCATATTATGCTTTTTTTCAAAGAATTCTAAAGCGTCTTGGCCTTGATTGAGAAATATACCCTTTGAGGACTGGTGGATCTGAAGTCCTAAAAGAATTTCTCTCCCCCATATAAGGACTATTCAAATCTACTGTGCATTAACTTTTCAAATCTTTTGAATATTTAGGGTTTGTAGACCCAAAAATTATGTCATCAACGTAAATCCGCACTAGTAGAATATCCTCCCCGTATTTTATCTTTAATAACGTTGGGTCAATTGTACCTTTAGTAAAGCCTTTGGACATCAGAAAGTTTGATAGTTCATCGTACCAGCTCTTGGAGCTATGATTTATCCATAGAGCTTTCCTCAGAAGGTAGACTTTTTCTGGATGATCTGGATGAACGAACCCTTCTGGTGAGCAACATAAACCTCCTCCTGCAGTGGGACATTAAGAATGCCAGTTTTCCGTCATTGATAGATTGGAAAAGAGCTTGTGATGCTGCCAGTGGGCAAGAAAAGTCCGGAACTGCTTCCAAGCGAGCAATGGTAGCTAATGATTCTTCAAATCAACCCTAAATATTCAAAAAGATTTGAAAAGTTAATGCACAGTAGATTTGAAATGTCCTTAATGGGGGAGATGAAATTCTTTTTAGGACTTCAGATCCACCAGTCCCCAAAGGGTATTTTTATCAATCAGGCCAAGTACGCTTTAGAAATTCTGAAAAAGCATAATACTGGAACCATTTGTACTCCATTTGGTAACACCATTGGCTACTAAACCCAAACTAGATGTAGATTTGAGTGGAGAACCCGTAGACCAATCTGATTATCGTAGTAAAATCGGGTCACTCATGTACTTGACATCTAGTAGACCAGACTTAGTGCAAGCAGTATGCTATTGTGCACGTTATCAAGCACGACCAACTCAAAAGCACCTCAAGGAGGTTAAAAGAATCTTTAAATACCTAAAGGGTACCATTAACATAGGACTCTGGTATCCAAAGGATTATGCTTTCAACTAAACAGCATTTCAGACGCTGATCATGCCGGATGCCTTGATACTCGGAAAAGCACTTCTGGAGGGATACAGTTCCTTGGTGATAAAAACTTGTAAGCTGGATTTTCAAAGAAACAGAAATGAACTTGCAATGTCTTTGCAGAGGCAGAGTACGTGGCTTATCTGCAAGTTGTGCTCAAGTAATGTGGATGAGGACACAGCTTCAAGATTATGGCTTCAACTACAACAAAATACCGTTGTATTGCGACTCTCAGTCAGCCATAGCAATCTCATGCAACCCCGTACAACACTCACGGACAAAGCACATCCATACTCGGTATCATTTCATAAAGGAACAGGTTGAAAATGGTATAATTGAATTATATTTTGTCAGAACTGAATACCAATTAGCTGACATGTTTACGAAAGCCCTTCCTGAGGATCGGTTTAAGTATCTTGTCAGAAGGATTGGTATGAGATGTTTGACTCCAGCTGAACTGGAGGTTCTGACAAATGAGTCTGCTTGATATCATCATCAAACATCAACATGTAAATATTTTTCAAAAAGAAAATACAAAATCAGAAAATCAGAAAATTTCCAAAAAGATTCTTCTCGACATGTCTCTTGGAATCGATAACATTTACGTGCTTAGAAATGTCGATTAACATTGACACGGGTGTGTAAATGAAGTTCGAGCGAGAGTTGCAAATAGTTTCAAAACATGTCATTTCTAATTTTCTAGATGGCTTATGTGCAAATGTCAGTACATAACCCGGACTTCAAATAAAGGAAGGTTTATAACTTATCCTCACAACGAGAAAATTAACGTTTCTCGGTCTTGAGTGTCTTAAAAGAATCAATTTCTTTAGCTCAAGAAATAGGATAGTGGTACGTTTCAGTGCGCTTACCTTAAGGTTAGAAGAGAAATCTCTAAATCTGGTTTTCAAAAAGTTGAACACAATTTTCAAGAATTTCTCGATGGACAATTCATAATCTTTCAAAATTGTGTGTTCAACAGTCCATCCCTCACAATGTTTTTAAAAGGACAACAATTTTCAATTGGTTCTATTATCTGGGGGGAGTTTTTCGAAAAACAAAGTTTTAATTGTTCTTGAATACATCATCAACGACCATTATTAGTATTCAAAAACATTATCAAAATTATTCCAAAACATTCATGCTAACCATATTTTCTCCACAGATTTTTAAGACATATTTTAATCACAAGGTATTTCAAAAAAAAACTATGGGGTTTATTATTTAAAATAAGGGGAGAAAATGTAATTAAAATATAATCTATTCGACTCAATGTGCTGAAGAAAAGGTTTTATGGTTCGATCTTATACCCAACAACATCTTAATTTCACGACGATTCTGAAGACATAAGGTGGTTAGGTTAGGAATCAATCCTATGATCCAACCAGAACCGGAGGATCTACCCAAGGATAATCCAAAGTTAGAAATAGCAGTCCTTAGGTATGATTGGAGATGAATGTATATGGGAATAATGCCGACAAAGATTGAGTTAACACTGGAACAAACACAACAAGGTGTTAGTAATGACGTCTTGGTATGCATTGAAGGCGTTGAAGAATGAAAAAGAAATGTATGGATAAAGGGTCTAAAGAAAGAATCCCTCCACACAACTTAAGGCAGAAACCGGGTCAATACATATGCTGTCAGAATCACAAGTTGATTGCTGACATTGAAAACGACATCATGGACCCAGTGATGCAATGCACAACCCTTCCCAACCATTCGGGTTTCTCTCAACAGAAACTTGTCTCATTTGTCACGGAGATACACACGTTATCTATTGACATCTCACTCCGAGATTGTTGATATTGAATAGGTGGCAAACTGCTCCAGCCTCCGAGTACTAAAACCAAAATGCACTAATCGAGTCTAGAGCAAAGAGATCAATCAAAATCTCGTTAGGACACATTCCATTTCAAACACTTGTTGAACATCATCAGGTTCACAAGCTGTTATCAAGAGTCCTACGCAATATCATTGTGATATTTGCCAGAACATCCGAGTGATACTAATGTATTCACAATGAAGATGGAAATCCTGCTTGAGCCAGCATCAAACAAGCTCTTGGTAGGTGACTTGCTAGATTCTATATGAATCAAACTTGTGACAACTGGATATCGATTTGGTCCAGTAAATGAATTGACGGTTGATGAATTTTGATAAAAACATGACACTCTCGATGTGTTACAAAAACTCTTTAACGAGTGACACATCGATTGATTTTCAAATCAATTTTCTCGTTTATCACTAACGTAAACCTGCAGGTCAAACGGTGGTAACGACAACCTCAATCCCATTCAAATGCTCAATCTACGAAGACATACTATCTAGAAAGCTCAAGATTTAAAGACAAAGACTTCCGCAAACTCTGAAATAAAGCTTTCAGTGAATACATATAGTATGTAGCAGCTTGGTTGGTCAAAGACAATGATCGCAAGAAGATGCTTAGCGATCGCCAAAAGCATGAAGGAACAAGTTTACAACGAAGACAAAGCCAAGAAAACATCGAGCTTAAACGACAAAAGCCAATCTCACTGATCTCATGAAGGAGTGTCATCTATGAAAACTCACTTCGGGGGAGATTGTTAGCCTTTAATTTTATTGATAATAAAGGAAGCTCGGTTCCCGTGTTAAGAACATCAACTTTCGGGGGAGATGGTTAGCCTCAATTTATTGAGTCCGATCAAGGATAGCTCGGTCACTCTACGATCGAGCTTAGGTCGTTAATTAAGATATAATGTTGTAATAGGATAATATCGGAATCGGGCTCGATTAGAATAATCTAATATCTGTAATATGTTTTGGGATTAATTCCCAAGCAAAAATAACTCGAGCCCGGGCTCCTAGTTGAATATCCCGCGCGTCACCTTTTAAGTGTCGGTGTATATAAGGATACTTTTTCCTCTTGGAAAAGTAAGTTGTTCATTTATTATAATATTTCTCCTTTTCTATTTTTCTACTCATCTCTCTCTCTCTCCTCTTTTCACTCCTAAACAACTCAATCCTCTCTTTCTCATTTCTAGTTCTTGATCCGTGATTGATTCGTGTTATGAAAGTGTTAATCGGGATCCTACATTAGGAATCCAAGCCGGTTCTGTTGTAAAACAGAACTGGCAAATTGACTGAACAAAACGTCTTGTTTCTTCTTATCATCTCACTGTTTTAATAACACCTTCCCAAAAACCACATTTGACGACCTAAAACTTTATCCATCAAACCTGAGATCCTTCGTCTTTCTACTCATTTTGATTCATTCCATTGTAAGTTCTAACTATATATGTAAATTTTTCTTTAATTAATGTTTAACATAATTTTTTTGGGGATACAGTTGTATTGATATTTAAAACAAATGTATTGCATCTAGGATAACACTAGTTAGGAATTGCATCTTACTTCTTGAAAAGAATCTGATCCATGCGCATTGTCCTATCAAAAAAAAAGAAAGGGAGGAAAAAGGGTTAAAGAAATTAAATTGTTAATAATAACAGTAAAAACTAATCAACCCATAATCATCATCAAAACACTTATTTTCATAAGCTTTGGCTAATTTAGGAAATTTAATTGTACTTTCGCTTAGCTTTATCGTTATTTTTTAGCGTGCATCATGCCAAAAATATACCCCAAGTTGATCATCACGACACCGCTCACTACATTCCATGTACCATCGAAACCGGGATGTTTTACCGGTCATGAAAGGGAGGTCTATAAGTCTCTTGTGTTCCGTCACTTTCACGATGGCCGTGTCATCAAACCCTACTTTCTTGAAAATGAACCAAATCTTCGCAACACCTTTGCGGCAATTGGTTTTGATTGTCTCATCGATATTGACGAATAAATTCGCTCCCCTCTTCGTTCTACAAATTCTACAAAGTGTACGTATCTTTCATAACCTCAAACGGGAAACTATTTACCATTGCTTTCGTAATCGACATGTCGAAAATTCATCTCATTCGAGAACGTGTTGATCGGATTCTCAAAATTACGGGCGAAGGCGTGTGTCTATACACCTCCGAGTGGCCTATCTTATTCATCATTAGATATAGTGACCCTCATCCAAACATTTGTCCTCCTCCTCATGAAGAACCATCCTTGATTCGTGATGGCTTGTTTCATACAAGAACCGAACCCAAACACCGTACAATAAAAGGTGACAAAACCGTCCTCGATCCATTCCAAATGATTAACACCGAATTGAAATAAGTGTTCAAGAAATGGGAACTCATTCTTAGTAGAAATGTCATAAGCCTTACCGGACACAAAGATCACCCAAACGCAAGCTTGTGCTATATGCTCTATTGTCTCTCCATTGGGAAATCCTTCAATCTAGCCTATTACATCGCCCACCGAATAGTAAGCGTGACCAAAGGAGGACACTTGACTCTCCTCTTAATGATATGATTCTCACTAGGGAAAACTTACAAGCATGTTCAGGCAAACCACCCCTATATACCTTGTCCGATGAATTAAACTTGTGGATCATGTCGATGATTCCCTCTCTCAAATAAAAAAAGAGTCTTCTGTATCAAGACCAAGGGTAAAAGACCCTTATCTTTCAAACTCAAAACTCATTTTTTCGATTTATGGTTCTTTCGAGTCCCCTCCAACTAATGTTAACCAAGGAATAAGTGCTAACCAAGGAGTGCCGAATGATCCCGTAGACAACTACACTCTTGATCTATTACTACCTTAATCAACTTCCCACAATCGAAGGAGGAGAATCCCCAAAATTCAGCAAACTAAAAGGTTGTTTAAGTGTCTTTTTTCATTACCTTGCCAAGAATAAAAAGTATGCTAACTTAGAAAAACATCGGTGTGTGGGTACTTAAAACATATTTGGGTTTATCTAAATTTCATGTAGTCTATTAGGTATGAATGTTACTAGATAATTTAGATATTTTGTTATGTTGAATGGTATGCTTTAAGCTCTCACTAGTCGTATGGGAGCGTTTGGATTTATTAATAACTTATGTCTCATGTCTATTTTGGCCCTCTTTACTCATTAAACAGTCTAGAATAAGTAGATTTTAGTTGTGGGTTCCTTTGAGAGCTATAAATAATCTCTTGAATTCCCTTAGCAAATTTCCTACCTCATAAAGAAGTGTTTGGCATTTGCATCACTAATAGGATTTCAAATATCATTAAGACCCCAAAACTTCCTAGACATACCTAAGTTAAGGATCTTTAAACTCCGGGAAATGCATTATACTTTTAAGAAAACTTTCAATAAAAACAAGACTCAAAATTCCTCTTGGTCTGTCACTGCTGGTGCTGTTTGCAGCAAGCCGGTTCTGTTAGCCCAATGGAACCGGCCAGCCGGTACTACAGTAGGCTTTTTTGTTTTTAGAGGCTACAACTTTTTAAACCATACCCATAAATATAATCAATAGAAGTGTCTTAAGTCGACTATGTTGTTTCTTTTGCCTTGTTTGACCTACTATGTATCCTAATGATCATGTTTAGAGAAATTTTATTGGTTTAAGCATTAAATGTTTTGCATGCAATCCTAGTATAAATTAACCCACACACTTCACCATTTCTTCACTCCTAAACCTGCAAATCAAATCCCCATATCATCCCTTCCAAATCAAAAAAATGGTTTCAAGTGCTAACTCCTCAACACAAAACCCTCCAAAAAAAAATACCAAGAACCGATATCATCAACAATCTTCTAAAATTGAAACTCACCATCCAAAAACCATATCACTAATACCTTCTCAACCTCTCAACTTCAACAAACACAATCATTGGAATACACTTTAGGACACCACTCTTGCTCTTTCTAGTTCACCACAAAGAATTATCCAAACAACCCCTAAACTTAAGCCTTTTACAACACCTCTAGCACCTAGAGCTTTAACTTTCTCTAACCAACCAAGGACACCATTAGATCCTCATCCTTACTTGCCCTCTACAAATGAAATTCCCCCAAGACCTATCAATCCATTGCCTCAACACGCCTTGCCTCAAACACTACCTCAAACTACACTACTCACCAAAAAAGAACGCATTCAACAAGAAATCAACAACCTCCAAACTTTTCAACACAATGTACAAGAGGCCATTCAAAATGCACAATATGTTCAAGATAGTCTCATCCCTCCAACCTCCATCACTCACATTTAAATACCACCACCCTTTTATCCCAAACCACCTTATTCTAAACACCACCACTTGATCCATCCTTCCCTTCATCAAGCACATTTGGACCCATCGACCAAACCCTATGGCTAGAACAACCTCCTAGGGGACAAGAACACATGTGCCCACATTGTCAAAGGACCGAAACCATCATTAACAATTTTCAAAATGAAACAAGGTTCATGTTAAACCACATCCTAGACCGCTTGAACCACCTCTCAAACCAATTACCAAAAGATGATGGTCACTAAGATTAGGATTTAGAAGTTTTAGACTAATTACCAATCATAACTTTAGTT
The DNA here is from genome assembly GCA_026074375.1 of Tanacetum coccineum. Classification (NCBI taxonomy): domain Eukaryota; kingdom Viridiplantae; phylum Streptophyta; class Magnoliopsida; order Asterales; family Asteraceae; genus Tanacetum; species Tanacetum coccineum. The sequence continues at coordinate 35,150 of BQNB010004094.1, read as the reverse complement.
TTAGTTGACATAGGTCAATTTGTTTTACTTCATGATTTGTAATAGTCATATGTTGGTTATATCTATTGATTCTCCTTTTAACATCTTTATTATGAATCTTTATTGAAAAGTGATGATTAGTTTATTGTTGCTTGTGTATGATCTTCTCTCGGATATAAAAATCCAGCAGGTCATAATTTGAATTGCTTCCCGCCAAATCTTTGGCCACCACTGACTTTATGCAGGTCAGCCGGTTCTGTTCGACTATAAGCCGGTTCTGTTCAGTTAACAGCACCGGAAGAACCGGCCTTCCAGAATGACTCATTTTTTAGGGGAAGTATTCATCAAGGGGGAGCCTTGAGATTGATTCACTGATGAATCAATCATCCCTGACTTTTATCAGACCATTAATCTTATTGCACTTATCATTCATGACTAACATGTTTTCTTGTAGCTTTTCCCGCTTGGAAACCTTGACAACTCTATATAAGGAGAGCTTTCGTCAAGGGGGAGCATATTCTATTGTATCAAAACATATTTTCTTATCCTCATTTTTTACCAACTTTAGTTTGTTTTTCTTTGACGCTCTTTTTGTTTCGACAAAAAAGGGGGAGAAGGAAGTAAAAACTCTAATTTAGAACTTGTAAATGTTGTTGTTTACTTCTGATGTTTATGTTTTGTCATCAACAAAAAGGGGGAGATTGTTAATACAAATAAACCGTAAAAACGTTTATTTATATTTTACAATCTCTCTTTGTTTTGTTAATAACAAAACATAAACATATCAAAGGTAATCAACAAAATTCACAAGTCCTAAACCAATAGTTTCTTAACTCCTCCAACATACTTCTCTCTCATAATAATCAACTTCACACAAACACATTTTTAGAATAAAAATATACATTATTAAATAAACTTTATAAAAATCTTCAAATATTTTTACAATAAAAAATAGATTTTTTCTCCTTACCAAAATCTAAAACTTAATCTAGTAAGATTACATGATTTTTAAGACTTGCAAAATAAAATTCGGATTTGGTACTGTAGACCGGTTCCATTAATTTTAGATGCCGGTTCCATTCATCAACAGAACCGGCAGAACCGGGCTACAATAACTTTCATGCCTATAAATACCAACTCATTTCACTTGGCTTAGGGCTTGGATTTCAACATTATATTTTCCATAATATTCAGCTAACCACTGAATCTTTGAAAAGGTCCTTTCCTTTTAGTGTTTTTGTAGCTCTCTTAATAGAGATGTTCTACAGATCGTGCCAATGTGAAGATCATGGGGCTTCCTAAGTTCACTAAGAGAAGGACAGGGATCTCCTATTCTCTTGGATCACGCTACTGAATTTCAAGACATTACTTCTCATTCATTGTAATCAAATAGATCTAATTACATTTCATTTAAAGGGTTGTTTAAGGTTGGGTAATTTGTAGAGTTGGTACTATTATGAGGGACAAACACATTGATAATTGTGAGTTCCTTTATTGTTGGAAAACATGATTACCTTGGTTAGTATCATTAAAGGTTGTAGTATATGTGGGTAGGGGTTCTTATTTGTAGAATTCTGGTGTTTAGCTTAGCATCCGAATAAAGGGTAAGCAACGGTTAGTGTAGGCTTCTCGGCACTTGGAAGGAGTTTTGGTGACTAGTGCCATTCGAACCTTCGAGTAGGTGACTCGGGGAGTGGAGTAGGGCAAGGTAGGTGACCTTGTAGCTGAACCACTATAAATACTTTGTCACATATCCTTACTATTTACTCTTCATTACTTATCACATCTTTAGTACTCATATAAATTTAATTTAGTGGATATTAGATTTAAAATAGGAAGATAAAAATAATAAAAAGGAAATTTAATTGGTAAAACTATTCAACCCCCCCCCCCTTCTAGTTTTCCACAATCACATTGACATACAATAATGGGAAAAAGTTAGCGTGTGTAAATTCAAATCCTATCATGCAAGAAAACTTTAAGTTGTGTGCACAATCTTTATATGATCTTTTTATCATAGTCACAATTAACCTAGGGTAATCAATCATCCAATTTAACATTAAGTTCATCATCCTAGTTTAAAATTCCTTCAATTTACCTTCACTTCCCTTAATGGTGGGCATCAAATCATCTCTTGAAATTTCTCTAAAGCTCAAATGGTTTTCATTTAGATCATTTAATTTCAATGTAAATTTCAAGAAAAGGTCTAATGATCTAATTTATCACCAAAGTCTCTTACATTAGCCCTAGCTTCTAAATCAAAGTTCCATTCTATCTCTTAAACTTAGCATGTAGACCCTCTTAATTAAACTACTAGCATGTTTAATACTTGTGAAAACAATCCTTTCTTCCCCGACCCTTAAAGTAATCTTTCTTTTGTAAACATCAATCTTAGAACGGGCGATAGACAAAAATGGTCTTTCGAGGGATCAGGCCTTTGAGATCTCGAGCATATCTGAAAAATTAGAAATGTCTACTGGAAAGTTTAAATTTACCCAGTCTCTCTAGTATGTTTTCAGCAATTCTTTTAGATATTTCACAGTCCTTGTTGCTAAGTCAACTGTTAATTTAGTGTGAGTATTCGCCTAATCCTAAGTTAAGGTAGGTCGAGAGAGGCATAACACTAACGCTAGCTCTTAAATCAATAAGGGCATTATCGAAGAAAACATTATTAATAAAGCAAGGTAAAGTGAAACTCCCTGGGTCTTTCTCCTTTTTGGGTATTGACTCGCGAAAACTAATCCTTTAATAATATATATATATAAATATAAATAAACTCAAGGATCAAGATCCGCGAGAGCAATAAAAACTCCCCCCCCTAGAAGGCAGGATAGAGTGTTCCGGGGCGTTATGTCCCAACGAGGTTAGAGATGGAAAAATCGCAAAGACGAATTCGATGATTTGTGTTTGAAAGTCACAAGGAATGATTTGGCACTAAAACTGATAAAAATAAACAAAAGCACATAAAAAATAGCAAAGAGAAAAAGCTGGAACAAAAACAAAAGCTAGAAATGGCAAAAACACTTAAAACTTCTACACTAAGGCAGAAATAATGCTCAAATAAACTTAAGACAAAATCAAATAAGATAAAAACTAACTCTAATAAAAGCAAATACAAAAAAAGCAGATTAAGCTAATAAATTAAGATAAGCTCAATAGTAATTAACAGCAGTACTACCAGTATTAACTACCAGTACTAACTTGAAGTTAGTACTGCTAGTTATATGTTAGTACTGTTAGTCTAAGTTAGTACTGCTAGCTTAAACAAAACACAATGAAACAAGAAAAAAAAAGCAAATAAGCTAAAACAGATAATTAACTACCCCTAATAAGCATTTAGGCATAAGATTAAGCAACCAGTATTTGATTATTGATAAATTAGGCTAGAAAACTAAAAACTGCATTGAAAACTTGTAAAAATACTTTTGAAAAGGGAAAAAATAAGCTTAAATGAGCCTTACCCTTAAAGAAAGATAGGAAAAATGGTTTAATCTACTTAAAAAGATCTAGGATAATCTTTAATAAGCAGAGATAATAAGCTGAAAGCTAAATGAATACCGTATTAACTAAAATAACTACCAGTACTAACTTTAAGTTAGTACTGTTAGTTTTGAGTTAGTACTGTTCCTAAAATGAACTAGCAGTACTAACTTTAAGTTAGTACTGTTAGTTGAAAATAGCCTTTAAAAATCATTTTTCTTTCAAACTAATTAAAAACAGATTATCAAATAACAAAGTAAAATCACTTATAAGCAAATATTAATCAATATTAAGCATAAATTAAGCTGAAATGGTCCTAGCAGTATTACTTAAACCTAACAGTGTCAACAACATGAAACTATACAGTTCTGCAATAAATAGTAAAGTAAGAAAAAGAGAGACTTACAACCACCATTGCTCATACACAGGGCGAAATCAACAATTACAAGCTCTAACTTGTAGAAAATCATGTTAGTAAGAGTTCCATAAGCCCCTCCAGAACTGGCTTATCAACCATATAATAAGCTGTGGTATATTTGAGAGTTGATTGTATGATTTTCTCTTTGTTTTGTGACTTTACTTAAATTCTTAGTATTTGAGTTAAGACAAATGACTTATATGATTTTATAAGACTTAAAACATATTAAGTAAAGCTTTTAACAAAGGAAATACAGAGATTCAAGAATTGACTTAAAAAAACTCCAAATTTGCATTAAGACGAAAATTAAAGTTACAAGACTTGGAAGAGTAAAATTGCATAAAAATAAGCTAAAATTTAACTAAGAAATCCATCCTTTTTCTTGGGTTACAATGGCCCTATTTATACTAAAAACTTCCTCCTTGGGTCTTCCAGCTGTGCTTTCTTCTGTGTTTCTTTGTAGAGACAAAAACCCAAGTGTGCTTGTTGTGTGAGGTGATTCTAAAACAAATCCCAGCCTTCAATTTCTTTTGTGCTTCTTTTGAGTCAATCACAGCCATCGAAAAGCTTGGAAAGTGGTGGGATTGCCAACTTGGCAATTATATATGGGGAGGTGGTGATAGTGGAGGTGGGGGAGATGTTTTACCCAAGGGGTTGTAGAGGTTGCAGGGTAAAAGGGGAGAAGAGACCCCGTGATTGGTTCTTGGGTTTTGTTGGGCGGGAAAAAATGGTTTTGGGTAAGTTGGCAGCTTTGGCCCCTCAAGTTATACTTCACCCAATTTCTAATTTCAGCCCTTGTCTTTTTATTCTTGTAATACAACTTGAGGTTTGGCAATTTTAATCCCTCAAGTTGTATTTTCTTCACTTGGTTGACTTTTGACTTTGACTGACTTTGGCTTCGATTTGACTTTGTCTTATCCATTCTGTGCTTGGTTTTGTCATTTTTGCTTTTCTTTTTTTTGTCCTTTTCTTGAATATCCGTTTCCTGCATAATTCAAATGCAAAACATACAAATACAATGTATTTTGGTATGTTTTTAGTCATTTAAGTCCGCTTTTAATGGAAAATGGTATGTGTAATTAAGCACATACCAAAATCCCCCATACTAAGATATTGCCGTGTCCTCACGCAATGTTATGAAGTAAACACTTAGAAAACTAAGAATCTCGATCCCCCTTGACTAATAACCTCGAAAAGTAGCTAAGCGTTCGTTAAGGGGAACTAAAGAATCAATAGCTTTGACAAGTCCCGTTTTCACCATTTTTTATATGTACACTAACTATCCCTAATATTTTTGGATTTTTCTTTTTCTTTTCTTAACTACCTGTTTGACTTCCTTTATTATATCAACACTGGGATCATAGAATGAGAAGCGCCCATAGAATTATCTACGGATGTCCTGACGGATAAATTCATCGTCCTCGATTTTTTACTAGTCCCAAACTAAGCGTACAAACAAAATCACCGTTAAGTACAAGTAAAGATGCTAACACTACTTAGAACTATGACCTGTCAACTTTTCGCTCCCGAAAATTATTCAATTAGAGTGATTGTGCTTCATTTTAAGTTAAATTTAGATCGACAATTTTAGAAAGTAGTATAGTTTATGTGAATAACGATATTTCTGAAGAAATCTGGAGAAAAGACTAGATCACCCACCAACCAGCATATTCTCGATAGATCCCAGCCGAGTTCGACTTAGGTTATCAGGTTGAGACCCTACAGGATAATGTTCGCAATGTAATAGCGGGATACTCCACCCTTTTAGGCCGAATTTCTTAGATTTACCGTTAAATAAACAATACTACTCAAAGCACGCAAACATCAAAAATTTAATGATCTCATTGGTGCGATTATTCCATGTAACGACCTTTCTTCTCGGAACGTCCCAGCCTCATCAGCTAAGTGCCCAGGTTTTTGACACCCCACGGAGAATACTTAATCAAAATAATCTACCGACGGCAACCAACAACTTTTGAAGTCTTAAAGCAAGTTATTCTTAGTTCAAAATTATACTTGAGTTTAGAAAAAGAAATCTTAACCATTAAATTTTCATTTATTGCTATATACTATACTACCGTCATCATTTACATGACTACAACATCGGCCACGCCTCCGACAAGATGTAGTGACTTAGTCTGACGACGGTTTCTTATTGATAACACTTACGAATGCACTTTGGCATTTATTATCTCACTATGGGCCTTGTTTTGAAGACTGCAACATCGGTTGTGAGCCGGCAAGATGCAGTAAACCTTTATCAGCCCACAGTTTATATTATTTATTTATTTTTTCATTTTTTTCATCATTTTTTCATTTTTTTTTCATTTTGCAACATATTTTCCGTAATAGAGAAAATTTCGTTTTAGAAACTCAAGTATAAAGCTGAACTAAGATGAATATTTTCGTTTCCGAAAGAGCTTCTTTTTAGAAAATGTCGGTTTAAAGTTAAAGCAAAATTAAGCACGTTTATTAGTCAGGTTAAGAGCTTCTGGGAGAAAAAGCGACAAGTTACACTTATAAGCTTTTAAGATTTCCAAATAATCCTTGTTTAGCATCCTACTTGTAAATAACACTATCATTTCTCCTAAGGACTCGTCCGCATTATATTTGTGTTTATACAACCACATAGAGCGGACAATGTTGACATTTGGTGGGCGAGGAACAAGTACCCAAGTGTTATTGTCAATGAGGGATTTATATTCGTCACACATAGCTTGTTTCCAGTTAGGATCTCCTTGGGCATGGAAAGGAGACTTTGGGATAGGGGAGGAGGTGGTAACTTGAAAGTTTTATTTGGGGTTAGCTTTCACAGTTTCGACTTTAGAGCGTGTGACCATAGGGTGTTGCGAGGTTGGTGGTGGTGGTGGTGGCAGGGTGATTGGTGGTGTCGGTGTTGTTTGTGATGATGGTGTGGATAGCAGAGTTGGAGGTGTTGTTTGTAGAGTTGTTTGTGGGTTTGTTTGTGGTGTGGTTTGTAGTGGTGTTTGTTGAGGAGAAGTAGGTGTGGTAAAAAGGCGAAGTGCAATGGGGGAGGTGTCGAGATTATCATCTAGGAATTGGTATGAGGGAGTTTAGTTGGAGTTATGGAGCCGAAGGGAAAGACAATTTCGTCAAATATTACATGACAAGAAATGATGATTTTGTTAGTGTTCAGGTCAAGGCACCGATATCCGCGATGATTGTAAGGGTACCCGAGAAAGATAGATGGTGTGGTACGAGAGGCAAGTTTGTGCGGTGGAAAGGTGTAACGATAACAAAGGCATCCAAACGTGCGAAGGTGAGTGTAAGAGGTTGGTTTGTTAAATAATTTTATGTAAGGGATGTCATTGTTGATAGAGGTGGAGGGGAAGATATTAAGTAAGTAAGCGGCAGTGAGTAGTGCTTCGACCCAATACTCAGGTAGAAGACGAGCTTGAAAGAGGAGATAACGTACTACGTTATTGATAGTATGAATCATGCGTTCAGATTTGCCATTTTGTTGAGATGTACGTGGGCATGAGAAACGAAATTGAATTCCATTAGTGGTAAATAATTCATGGAGAGTGTTGTTGTCAAATTCTCCACCATGATCACATTGCAAAGCTTTGATTTCATGGTTGAATTGGGTTTTTATAAATGCACGAAAGTGTATGCATTAGATTTTCTATGAAGTGGGTAGACCAACAAAAAATATGAATAGTGATCTAAGAAAATGACATAGTATTTATATCCACTCATGCTAGAGACAGGATATGTCCAAAGGTCTGAGTGAATAATGTCAAAGGGAGATGTGACAATAGATGTAGATGGTTGAAAAGGAGGTTCTGTTTGTTTCCCTAACTGGCAGGCACGACATAAGTGTTGAGTGTTTTGTTTATTATAAGACACAAGGCCACGTGATGACAGGGTTTGAATTACATTGTCACCGGGGTGACTAAGACGTTGATGCCAAAGGGAATGATTATTAGTAAGTAGGGCAAATGCTGAGGCGGCAGCATGTAAGGGGTATAGATCACATCTGCTGTCACAATGAAGGAGGGTTTGACGGGTATGATAATCTCGTACAGTGAACCATATGGATCAAAATCAATGGAGCATTTATTATCAGTGGTGAATTTACGTACATAAACAAGGTTTTTAATTATATTGGGTGTGACAAGAACATTTTTAAAATGGAGTGGGCGATATGGATTAGGGATTTGTAGATGTTCAGAGTGGGTGACATGTATAAATGATCCATTTCCGACGATAACTGAATGAAAATTACGATTAAGAAAAACAGGTTTGAAGGTTACCGGTGTGAGATGAAAGGTGAGAGGTTGCTCCGGTATCCATATACCATTGTTGATCATGAGAAGGCATAAGATTTTTTTTGATGAACAGTGCCGATGAACAGTACTCGTCGATGAACAGTGTCAGGTATCTCTGAAGAGATTGCAATCGCTAAGGATGCTGTAGGATAGGAAGGTTGAAGAAGTTGCTACACCGGTACATCAATATATATCATCCATTCTTCAGTCATGGGGGGGGGGGGGGGGGGGGGGGGGGGGGGGGGGGGGGGGGGATGAACCGGTAACTACCGTACAGTTTATTTTGATGAACGTGCCCCGAGTTCTGAACACCTGATCTTCGTCTACTTACATCAGTATTTTCTTCATAAACACACATTTGTTACATGATCAGGAAACAGGATCAATTATACATTTCTCATGTCACAAACCACGATGAACATGCTCAGTGATCAGATGAACATAGCTGAGACGAACTGCACACGAACAGTCTAGATTTTATTCGAGACACACTGAGCAAGGGAGAAGGTGAGACATGAGGAGCGTGGTATGAGAGAAAAAAAAAGGAGAGGATCTCTCGGATTCGAAGAACATACATGATTCGTCTTAGTCAGATCCTCGAACATACAGCTAAAGAACGATGGTAGTATTGAGTGTAATCGCTTTCCTTGCACTGCACTGCATACAATTGATACAAGTATAATCGCCTACCATGCTAATATATTTAGATACCATGGATGCGTTACACAGATAAACCTTCACTCGAACTCAAGGGCGTAGATTCGCTCATCAACAAGCCCGTAACCATTAACACAAAATACACATGACAAATATGTACTCTAATAATATATCACTTATATGGCATGATAGTATATTGTGTATAGTCTATAGTTAACGTTGTGCTATACTTTTTTACAGTGTAGGTAAAATAGTTGCTATGCTGGGGTCAGGTGCATTCGATGGTACGTTCTATTTCAGTATTAGTTTCTGCAATTGTGAGGGGACAAAAAACTTGGTTTTCTTTGGTTTGATTACACGGAGTTAAGAATTATAGAGAGACAAGTCTGTACTAATAGAGTTTTCATACTTCACTTAGTGAAGACATTAAGTTTACGAATTCTCAGCCTCGTAATTTAGTTTAAGTGTCTCTTTTTGTGTTTACTTTTTATGCGCGGATGACTATTTTAGTGCGGAAAAGAGTGCGAGAGTTGTAGGATTTTTAAGAACATTGTAAGAGGAGGGTGAGGAGATCTTTATTATTCTTAATGATGAAAATGCTTTAAATTCAGATCTAATTGGTTCAAAGCCGCTTGGCTCTTGAAGTATTTGTGGATCACTAATTGTGCCGAGTCATGCAACATGGTACTAATATCTCTGGTTTACTATTTTAGGTCTAATTTCTGCATATTCATGTAATTTATAGTTAATATGAAGTTGTGGATGCATGGTAATTAAAATAACATCCTCTAGAAGTTTAGAAGTGAAAATGTTTCCTAAGGTGTTTTTAAAGCGCATTTGCTCATAATCAATGGTGTCAGTATGGAGTATGGGGCGATACTTTGCCTACCTGATTTAGTTTTTTATGGATAAATTGGGATGGAATTGTCTTGTTTTGATGCCCTCATTGCTTCAAAGACCTGTTTTGTCTTTATTGCCAATATAAAGGCATGTTTACTAACCATAAGTTAGTTCATAGAGTGGTATCCAGAAGAAGAAAACTATGGCACATGCTTTGTGAACATTGGATACTTGTTTTTTTTTTTTAACGTTGCCCAACATTTATTTTTTAGTGCTGATATTTAGTCATCTAAAGTTTAAAGTTGTTTCCTAAGACATGTTTTCGTAGCTGTTGTGGGATACCTTATCTGGCAACAGAGGATTTGGAGGATTATTCAGAATGTTAAAAGGAATGGAGTGACATTGTTTGATGTTGTAATGGATAGTTTAGAAGCCAGATTTTGACTTTTTTAAGTGAAGAACTTAACTGTCCTGCTGTGGTAAATGTTTAAGAAATATGGGATGTGCAGCTAATGGTTGATACTATGGAAAGAAAAACTAGTAGCTAGGATGATATGATATTTGGTGTTGGGAAAGTATATTGCGAAACAAGGTATTAATGATAAAGATTGCATAAGAGGAGTAGCCTACAGGATAGAGTCTTGGTTAATTAGTATCATGTTCTTATGTATTTGTGAGGTGTTTATAGTTCCTTCATGCCATGTTTTTTTTGTTACAAAGCCTCTACTGCTATTGAGAAGTTTGTGGATCGCCAAGTTGTGCCAAGTTCATGTAACATTGTACCAGTTTTGATTTAATTCATCTTTCCACTATTGCAGTTATTCTATAGTCCCTCAACTTGGTATAGCAAATAACATTTCTGGTAGTTGATATAAATTGTCTTACATGTACATGACATATACGTTTCATTTCAAACTATTTGCTCTTCATTTGGAAGTTTTTGGTGATTCATTATTATAGAACATCAGCAAATGAAGGCTAATTTAAAGGGACATCATAGTAAGGTACTTTCTTTCATGTAAGTTTTTATTTTGAGAGAAAACTTGGTTTCTTGGTTTTGTTTATGGTCTAAGATTGAAATCCTTTACTGGAACATCATTTTAATAATATATCGTAATTTTCTACATCTGTGACCACCTTATTGATCACTAAGTCTCAAAGCTATTGACCAGCCTCTTTGGTCTCTGCTTGGCGTTAACAGAGTGTTACAATTGTGTGACGAAAAAAGTTGTCACTGAGTAGTCTTAAGTTTCATCCGTCTAAATTTACGAATAGTGACGACGTATATATGAATTACTAAAGCTGATTTTTCTTGTAGTGTTGTTTCTATGAGTAGATTATATTGTATTTAGCCTACTTATGTTAGCCCATTATTTTATAAGAGCTTAGCTGACTTATTCATTCTCTAAGCATTGTAAACTCCCAAAAGCAATATTCAAAGCTAAAATAGATTAGGTTAATTTGTTTCATGTTGAGAAAATTCTATAATTTTTATTGTGACTTTATTGTGCCTTTAAAGGGTCGACATGATCCTAGCTTAAACGAGCTCGATCTCGATCGAGCTCAAGCCTTGTTTGGAGCATATTTAATAAACGAGTACAAGCCTCAACTTTATATGTGTGCTGGGATCATATTCTTTATGTGAGAATTTCCAATAAACGTTTTGATTCATAGTTTCTATAGCTTGAAATATCTTTTTGGTTGATTCAATATAAGAGGGTGATTCACATTTCCCATTTTTGTGTATATTCACTAAAATTTGTAAGCTCATTCAAAAGTAAAAAATTTGACATTCACATCAAATTTGTATCAAAGGTTACATTCAAAAGTATATTCACTGAAATTGTATCAAAGGTTACATTTTCAAAACATTGTCAACTAATGAAACATTTTTACGTAAATAAAACATGAATGAAGGCTTCAAATCACGTTTTTCTTCATTTCTCAAATTTCTCGATTTTTCACCCAAATCAAAGTCTATCATGTATAATTGTTATATATGTATATTAATTATATATAAATGAACTCGAGCATAATGTACTTGATAAACCAAGCTTAAGTCGAGTTTTATTTTCCTATCATAAAAACGAACCATCCCTAGCTTGTAAAATATGATACAAGTTGAACTCGATCTAAATATATGAGGCTCAAAACGAGCTCAAGCTCGAGACTTATTATCGTAAATGAGTCGAGCTGGATCTTTGGCAAGCTCGGGATCGACTCGGCTTGTTTCGATATTTCTTCTCTTATTTAGTTGTTACACTATGCATATTGTAATTTTGAGGTTAATTCGCATTAAGTTCCTAGCGGACTTAACTTTTAAGTGGGTATATGATAGTAGAAGTTTTCCTTTAGCCAAGTTCTGGACAACATGTTGCACTTTTAAAAGTTCATGATACTTTTTATTTCACTTAACAAAGTTGAGGGTACTAACCTACATCTTGTCGTTTTTGATAATTTGTAGTCGACTTTGGTGGGAAATACATCCGTGAACTTTATGGAAAACTATTATGCCAATACCAAAAGGTTTACAAGTCTTTCACTTCAAATATTTAGAACTTGGTAAAATGACATTTATACCTCTTGTGCAAAGCTTTAACAACACAATTTAATGAAAGTTAAACTCAGGAACAAACCCTATTATTAATTTTCGAGTTAGAGACTATTCATGCTAGAAGACTTACGTATAAAACTTGCAATTAGAAAAAGAAAATATTTTATATAATAAAGTAATAAGGGACATATTTGTTTTGTCAATTGACGTGCCAAACGCTATCCGCATTACGTTAGAAGTGAGAAAATTAGTGGTGTTTATTGTTCGGGTAATAACCGAATAAACCGAAAATCGAAACCGAGCCGAATTCATTTAAATATATTTAGTCAACTAATAAAGCCACAGATTTAATTATTAGATATATGCTATGCCAATGGGTTTTTGACATAAAACGCTATCCGTATTACGTTAACTATGTAGAAAACGATCTAATACATGTTATCTTTTTTGGTCCAATTGATATAATTGGGCCATCAGTCAAATAGCCTAATCTCATATTCCTTTGGCCCAATGCAACCCAAATTCGTTTAAATGTAGCCCCAAATTGATACTTTGTTCATATGATTGTAGTTGCCCTTAGTGGTAAATACATCTATAAAATTTATGGAAAACTAGTATTAAAAGCTCGAAAGGGTTGCTTATGAGATATCGTCGAAAGTTGTAAGAGACTAGGTAAAAGATATTTATACCTCTTGTTCAATACACATGAAAGCTTTAAGAGCACAATTTAATGAAAGTTAAACTTAGGGACAAACCCTGTTATTAATTTTCGAGTCAGAGACTATTCATGCAAGAAAACTTATGTAAAATAATAGAACTTGTAATTAGAAAAAGAAATTATTTACATATAATAAAGTAAAATGTGACATGCATATCATAAATGACGTGGCAAATATACTGACATGCTTAATGTAAATGTTTGTTTTTATGTAATTGACTTGAATTGACACTTTTTTGTGTTTTATACATTTTAATAATATAGGTATAAAACTTCACGTTATTTATGTTTACACCCTTTAACAAGGTGAGTTATATTTTTGTAATTTTAATAAGGTACTAACTTTTTCCAAAAATCCAACTGGGCTAGCTCAGTTGGCCACCAAGGGTAACCTTGGGAAGGTTTTATTGGAGAGGTCTTAGGTTCGAGTCTCACCATGAACCTTCATGGGCCCGAAATAAATAGAAGCAGGAGTGGGGTAAAAATCTCCTAAGGCGAGGTTCGAGGCTTGCAGACTGCCCAATTGGATGTTAATGTAGCCTCGAATCACTAACTACTAACTTGCCGTTCTAAATAAATAAAAAAAAAAAAAATTTTAAATTTTTCCAAAAGGTATATTAAAAAAACTTTTTGGTGATTCAGTATTGTACTTTCTTTCATGTATTGTTTCTCTGTGAGAGAAAACTTGGTTTCTTTGTTTTGTTTATCGTTTAAGATTGAAAGCCTGTAGTATTTAATGTTTTGTGTTTCTTTATAACGAATTAGTAATGATAATTTTACTCGAACATCATTTTATTAAAATAGCGTAATTCTCTACATTTGTGACCACCTTATTGATAGTACTTATTCGACTTATAATTTTACGTATAAGTCGAGCAGAAACCATTTAATAGTACTCATTCTCTAAGCATTGTAAACTCCCAAAAGCAAGATTCAAAGCTAAAACAGATTAGGTTATTTTATTTCATGCTAAGACAATTCTATAACTTTTATAGTACCTTCAAGTAGTCATTTTGTACTTTCAACCCACTTCTTGTATCAAAATATTGGTTACATGCAAATTTTTATGTTGTAAATGTTTGTAAAATTTGAAGGTAGATCATTAAAATATCATGTTTTTTGTTTAAACGGCTAGTATATATAATATATATGTTTTTTCTGTTATATTTAGTTATTACATAAGTTTTTGCACATGGCTTCTATTACTTTAGCTACGGAACTTGAAGTAAAGATGACAAGTGACGACTTTGATTTTCATGACAAAACTGGTTTATTGACGAGTTTTTCGCTGTCACCAAGCCTTTTTTCCGTGTAGTAATTTAGGTATGTTAGTTATTTTCCTTAGTTGTTTGGGTTTATTACTATAATAAGTTGTTAGTTTTAGTTGAATTTGACTGATACGGATTTCCAATACCTTCTCATTTGTACATGGTAAGAGAGCTAATAACCATGATTGTGGATTGAACGGTGAATTAACAATTGAAGAAAAGAAACAAAGTAGGTTTCTTTTGTTTAATAAGACAAGTGAGTCCGTACTAGTTTAGGCTAGTTAATCTTTTTGTTTATTTGTTAGTGTTTTATTACTTTCATATATGAACTATTGTAAGTTGTTATTTACAGTTTGAGTATGAATTAACACAATTTTCCCCCTTTTTTTTCTTATATGCTGGTTTTAGGTGACTTTGGTTCACGTTAAGACTCTAAACTTTTTTCTTCATGCATCCATTTAATTGGAATGCTAGAATTAAAACTAACCAAAAACAATATTCATTCTTATTCTAAGCCGGTTGTTTATGTAAAATTGGTGATTAACAAATATGCTTTGGTGGGGGTGGTGGGTTAACTAATAATATGGGTTTGGATTACGTTAACCATGCATCCGTATACTTATTTTCATTCTTATTCTTCATATTCTAGTTTTAAACCTTCATGCATGCACATAGTTGTGACATAAGTGACACTAGAGGGGGTTTTTACTAGAGTTTTTGTGTATTTAAAAAAATATTAATAAAAATTATGCATAATGGTCATCTTCGTCAATAACTATTTGTATTCATATAACATAAAATAAATGATTAAACAAAAATTCAAATAATGATTCGGCTATAGAATACGGCCAATTATTATTATTTTAAATTTATATGAAAAAATTGTCACTATTAACTTACATAATATAACTGTTATGGATATAAATTTACAAAAAGTCTTAGAAAGTGGTAAATAAAAGAAATTCATAAAACTTGTCACTAGCTTACATAGTATAACCATACTTATTAGCCAATTTGCAATAAAATGTTTTCACCCATCACTCATCGTCTTTGACAAACAGAGGTTGCAGGTGGCACCTTAAAATAAAATACTAGTCAAATAATATAG
>BQNB010004094.1:0-18879 GCA_026074375.1 Tanacetum coccineum | reverse complement strand
TTTCAGATGCTTTGATCTTCATTGAACGTATAAAATCACCTAACTTGGGTTCCCAGTCATCATTTAAATAAACCGATCCACTGTCGATGTTGCGGTGTATTACGCTAAAATCACGTGACTCATCATAATGAATGTAGCTCAATGCTTGCGCAATACCGACAGATATCTCCAATCTTCGCACCCATGTCAGCGACATCGAGTGACTTAGATAGTTGCTGAGACTTTTTCTGGTCTCACGCTTGCAAATGATGACCTTCTCGTCATTATCATCACAAAACCCAACAAGAGAAACCAGATTTTTATGCTTGAGAGTAGAAAGCAATGAAACCTCCGTCCAAAACTGTTGGTGTCCATCAAACCATTCTTTATTTAACCTCTCAGCTAAGATATTAATTAACTCACCGGACAACAAAAGCTGTCCAATGTAATACTTTACAAATCCATCATTTCCGACGACATTTAAGTCATCAAAGTTGCTGGTGGCGGACAGTACATCTTCAAGGGAGATTTTTAAGTGAGCAAGGTCATCATGATTGACTGAAGACATCATGTATGTATCTGTTTGCTTGTCTGAACAAAAAGTGGCCTTTGGGTTGCAGATGGTTTGTGTGAAATTGGGAATATGTGTGTGTTGCGTGTTATTATTTATAATGGATAAACGTCCGGATTTTGCTTTATTGTAATAATAAAATAAAATAAAATAATTAATAGACCAATAACTTTTTGACCATTAAGGAAACTTCCTTCTGTTAAATTATCTCTAGCATATACTAGTACTACGTAGGAAACTTTGAAAGTCTGAATAAAATTTTAAAAAACAACACACACAATTTGAATATGTAACTGAACCATCAAAAATATAAGACCGAGTGTGATAAGGTATTACGGACGCGATTTTGGTGATGTTAGATGCGTCTACCTTAAAACGGTCACCCCCACCCACACGTCGATCTAGGTTTTATGGGACAACTCGGTTGGTTGATAAACAGAGTTATGTTACAGGTGTTGTGTGAGCGTGGATTTGATTTTTTTTGCTATATTTGTGTGTAAGAAAACTATATTTAAGCTGTTAATTTGATTGTTTTATTACACTTTGCTGACGGCGATGTTAGTAGTTGAGTGAAAAAATGATGTGGAACTGAGTTAGATGTAATGACGTTAGTGGCACTACGCCCATTTTAAACTGAAAGCCACAAAATCATTATAGAAGTTTCTAATAATTACATAATAATCAATGGATAATAACGAAATGTTCAAGGATTTTGGTTTTGTCAAAAAACTGAAACTGAAAACAACAAGAACACGAGATCATGAAGTGATATTTTCTTGGCTAATTTTCATTTCAACAAATTACTAAATGTGCATCTAGGTACTTTAAAACATTGGCTGAAAAGTCCTCTTTTCATTTTTGTCAAATACGTTGAACATGTGAACAAACACAACAACATGTATACAAATTAAATAATTAAACATTGGCTGAAAAGTCCTCTTTTCATTATGTATCATTAGATGCTAATGGGTTTGTATCTTTTGTAAAGTTCCTAACAACTATATAAAGATAAAGACAGCTAACTAACCCATAGACCGAAATAATATTACTGAATTGATAAGAAAACCAACTTCTTCCTTAAACATGTTATTTTATCTATAAACTATTGGAAGATTCAAACTCCGTCATTTTCGTTCCCTTTTTATAAGTACAATAATAGACCTTGTTTATAATTGATAGTAGGCCATCATTTAATCTAGAACAAAGCATCAAATTTCTGTATTTCTTCTATTATCTTAATCAATAATCCACCCTCCTTAATTGGATCGATGTTTTTCTTGTAATTTTTCATCTCAAAAATCTCTATAGAATCAGTCTCATATATAATTTCAAATCAACGGCACGATGATCAATCGCAACATGGAGCTCTTGTGGCTTTAAACTGTTTATGTCCTGAAACATTACAGGCTTGACACAACAACAACAACAAAAATGTTGATTATACACACTTATTGTCCACACTTTCAAAAAGAGTACAAAACTATAGTTTATTCGCATTTTAAAATGTGTCCAAATCTGTTACATTTATAAGTGTATAGTTTTTAAAGAGATATAGTTGTATGTAAAAATGTTCACACTTTTTTGGGTTAAAAGTGAATTATATTGACACCAAAATTATAAGCAGAACCAATCTGTGATAAATCGGCGACAAACCCCATTATAACATAGATCGATGAGCAGATACAAAATACTACACGATACGAAACTATATTTCTAAATACATCCAATATGATACTCAATAGACCATTGATACTAAAATCAAACACATATTCTGTTTTCCTTTTAGAACATGTATGCATTATTTTATTGACGTTTATATGTAATCAAGCTGTAATTCAAATTACTTTGTATTTGAGTTTCTCTATATCTCATACCTACCACACTATAACTGTTAATAGTTCCAAACAAGCATAGTTGCCCGCGCGTTTCTGCGGGGCGGTGTTTCTTTTGTCATAGATGTGGGTGTTTTTTTTAAGCATGATTGCCCGCGCGTTGATGCGGGGCGTTAATTTTTTTATTTTTTTTGTGGCTTTATTTTTCCGGTCTCATGTTTAATAGTTTTTTTATATGGGTTTATGTGTTGGGCGTCATGTCGTGGGTATTTTTTTATCTGAATAAATCTATATATTTTTTCCTATTTTGTGCTGAGCAATTTTTTTATATTTTTTATTTTTTGCGGGTTTATTTTTTCGGTCTCATGTTTAATAGTTTTTTTTATATGGGCTTATGTGTTGGGCGGACGTAATGTCGTGGGTATTTTTTTATCTGAATAAATCTATTTTTTTTCCTATTTTGTGCTGAGCAATTTTTTTTAGCGGGTTTATTTTTTCGGTCTTATGTTTAATAGTTTTTTTTATATGAGCTTATGTGTTGGGCCTCATGGCGTGAATAATTTTTTATCTGAATAAATCAGTAATTTTGTATAAAAAATTTCTATTTTGTGTCGAGCAATTTTTTTTCAGTTACCTACTTAAAAAAAGACAAATGGGCCGGCCCAAAGTGAGAGCCCAATGAGCCGGTTACTGTAGCTACTGTAGCAAGCATGGTCAAAACGACGTAGTTTTAACCCAAATATAGTATACGTAGATAATTCAACTTTGTTGGTTGAATGGACCCAAATCCAAATTCAAGCTAAACTGAAGCAGGCTTATATATGTTTATTTATTGACGCGGTAAGCGCGTGACTTTTATAATATCATAACAGTAAAATTCTTTATTTTGTTACATTGTCTTTCCACATTTTGTTACAGTAATATTCTTTATTTTGTTCTTCCACATTTTGTTACAGTAATATTCTTTATTTTGTTCTTCATTTTGTAAAAACTATTAACTTTTTGACGTACTATTAAGTTCACCCAATTTGTTTATAGTGCATATGATATAGGAACGTCCCTTTTGTTGAATAATTCAAAGTTTGAATACACTCCGTCTCACAAAAAAATGTCCGGCGGGCTTTTATATATTGATAGTAATTATGACTATTTTTCCTATTTTGCCCTCTAATATAAACTTGCATTAGTTGATCATTTTTAATTTTTATACTAAAAGTCAGAGTAAAAATAACTTTTTATCAATCAAAACTTGCATTAATTGCACATATCATAATTTGATTCTTTTTTCTTTGTGGACACTGTTTTCGGTACGAAGGGAATAATAAATAACAAAACAACAAACATCAATATGATGTGCACCTTCTCATTTATTGAAGGTACAAAAAATCTTCAATGATAAGGGTCGTGGAGAATATTGTTCCAATTGCATCTCATGGTAAAAGAAAGAACATAATTTAAAGTTGCTCAGACATGATACATGAGCGGAGCTATATAGCTAAACAGGGAACGGGAAGGGTGTTGGCCCCCTAATAGGCCCATTATATAAAACAATCATAGTTTGCTCGCGCTCTTATCTGCGGACGGTGATTCTTTTATCATATATGTGGGTGTTTTTTTTTTAAGCATGAATGCCCGCGTAAGCGTTGACGCGGGGCGTTGAATTTTATTTAATTTTTTTAATTTTTTTCGGTTTTAATTTTCCGGTCTCAGTTTAATAAGTTATTTTTTTATATGGGCTTAGGCGAAGGCACGTCATGTCCGTGGGTATTTTTTGATCTGAATAAATCTATATTTTTTTTTCCTATTTTGTGTTGAGCAATTTTTTTTATTTTTTATTTTATGCGGGTTTATTTTTTCGGTCTCATGTTTAATACTCCCTCCGTCCCATATTAAGTGTCCATTTTTGACTTTTTGAATTCTTTTTTCATAAACTTTGACCGTAAATATTTTTTCTTTATGATAAATAAGCTTAACTGAAAATTATACCAAATTAAAAAATACATTCGAAACTCCTAACCATTTCATAATATTTTGCATTGAGTATCATATAACATAAAAGAAATAATTAAGGCAAAGTTAAAGAAAAAGAACTTTTAAAAAGTCAAAAAAGACAAACTTAATATGGTGACGAGGGATTAGTTTTTTTTTTATATGCATTATTGTTAGTTGGGTCGGGACGTAATGTCGTGTGTAGTTTTTTATCTGAATAAATCTATATATTTTTTTCCTATTTTGTGCAGAGCAATTTTTTTTAGAGGGTTTATTTGTTTGGTCTCATGTTTAATAGTTTTTTTTATATGGGCTTATGTGTTGGGCGGGCGTAATGTCGTGGGTATTTTTTTATCTGAATAAATCTATATTTTTTTTCCTATTTTGTGCTGAGCAATTTTTTTAGCGGGTTTATTTTTTCGGTCTCATGTTTAATAGTTTTTTTTATATGAGCTTATGTGTTGGGCCTCATGGCGCGAATAAATTATTGATCAGAATAACATCATTAATTATAGTTAATAAAAAATTACTATTTTGTGCCGAGCATTTTTTTTTTTAAGTTGTTCTACTTAAAAAACAAATCAACTTGGGGCCGCCCAAAGTGAGAGCTCGAATGAGCCGTTACTGTACTACGAGGCTACTGTGGCAAGCCTAGGTCAGAACGACGTAGTTTTAACACAAATCTAGTATATGAGATATAATTTGCGAAAACACTACTCGTATTTTCACTAAATTTTGATTAAAAATACTACTCGTACTAGACTACTTTAATCACATAATTAACTCCCTGAAAGTCGATTGTTAATCTAAGACTATTATAGCCTAAATGTGCTCGTTAGGCCGAATTTGACCTCCTCAATTGTCAGCGAGACTTTTAAAAGTATGAAGCTCAACATCGAGTATATTTATTTTATACTACAATAATGAGTATAACAAGATCCTAGTTACTTTAGAGTTTTGTTTAGTAAAACTATTATACCAAGCAACAAGCGTGCGCTTTTAAAAGTTACTCCGATGAATTTTTTTTTTTTTTGCGAGATGAGATTAATTAAAAAAAATGTTTTTTTTTTTACTCTATAAAGAGTTATGGTAGGAGAGTCAGGAGACGGCTTAAGCCACACATTTGTATTATGTTATTACTAGTTTAAGACCCGTGTAATACACGGGTAGTTAAATATATTTTATTTTAGCCGTTTATAAAAGTAAACATTACCTATTAGTTTTTACTTAATTTATGACCATAGTAAGTTAATGTTCTAGTCAATTAAGTGATCGAGTTATATGCTTCAAATTTGTCATCGTCTTCATTAACGTTTGTTAACTGAAAACATGTGGTTTAAAATGAATAGGTCAAGCTCTATTGAAACGGATATATACATGGCTTGTTTCTCTAACGAAAAGTGTAATTTAAAGTTGCTCATACATGATACATGAGCGGAGCTATATAGCTAAACAGGGAAGGGTGTTGGCCCCCTTGAGATAGGCCCATTAGTATAAAATTTTCTACATTCCATCCCATGCGTTAAAAAAAACTCAGTTTGGCCCTCCCACAACCACAAGTTAAAGCCCAATAAGAAACTAGTCTAGCCAAATCCCAATTAGTATTTGGTTAATACCAAAATTCAGCTCCCAATATCTAGTTTCTTAAGAAAATCCCAAATTGGAGTGCTAATGACGATATGTGCAAGCTCAGCTCCACAATATCTTGTTTTGGCCTTCCCATGAAAAAGAGTAAATTGCACTTTTGGTCCCTGTGGTATGACCAAATTGCAGGTTTGAGACCCTAACTTTCAAAATTGCAGTGATGGTCCTTATTTTCAAGTTTGGGTTGCAGGTTTGGTCATTTTATGTTGCATTTTTGGTCCCTGTGGTTTGGCCAAATTGCAGGTTTGGTCCCGGCCCGGGGACCAAATTTGCAACGGAAAATTGAAAATAAAGACCATCATTGCAATTTCAAAAGTTAAGATCTCAAACCCTGCACTAATGACCATAACCCCAAGGACCTAAATACTGCAATAACTATCCATGAAAAACTTTCAAACTCCGCCACTGTGCTCATCTATTTGAAAGATAGAACCTTTTTTAGACTAAAAGAAGACCGAATTAGGTAACGATTATAAGATTTGTTGTCGGATGTTTAAAGACAATTTAATTGGAAGCTTATTAGCAATGTATATAGTCCACGTAAAAAAAAAAAGTAAAAAAGTCCAAGTATTATCAATAGTTGGAAATCCCAAATCTCTAAAATCTTTTAATCGATACATCACAGGCATTAATCTCAGTCATTCCAAATCTCTTAAAACAAAATACATACTTTTTACAGAAAGCAACATCAACAACAACGATATCACGTATCATTGATAACAGAACCCGGTCACTTGATGCAAATAGATATTTTTTTCAACACTAACGCAACTACGCAAGTAAATATCAACACTCATACACTAATCATAAATTTCACTTTGAATTATCCATTGTTTCATTTGAAACATCATGCAAACATTCAATAAAATCGAAAGAACGCGCATCAAAATTCACTTTGAAGATGGCTTGCCATCTGTCTCCGGCTAAGACTTTGTTCACAAATTTTTTATTGAAGAAGACAATTATTTATAAACACCAACAACACATATATATTAAAGATAAGCTTGAATATATCAAAAAAAAAACATGATAAAAACACCACAAAACAACCAAAAAACATGATACAACGGATAAGCTCAATAGTCAAAAACCTATTTACACCCTCTGTACAAACCAAAAATGACCAAACTCGCACACCTGTTGTATGAGTAACCTGCACCACCCGCACCAGTGTTTCAAGAGCTTGAAAAATTGCACGCACTCGGACTTCGCACCCACTATTTCTGTTGAAGACCAATCTTCTAGATATCCTCTTGATTTATTTTAATACGGAATAGTTTATAAGCTGTTTTTAAAAGCCCTTGAAAACTTGTGCATTTATGTTCTTTCACAATAAAGAATCTGTAGCCCACATAATTCAAGCCTACAACAGTTTGCTCACCCTTGACATTGATGAATTACTGGAATGGATAAGCATACTTTTTAGCAATAAATGTGTCAACCATATCAATGTTAATCATCTAGCTAACACAAATTTCACATTAAACCAGTTCATCATATATATTGCAATTGCAGTTTCACTTAAATAAAGAACTTTGATACAGTTTCCTTACCCATTATACTAAGACCACGCCCATTCAATCAATTGGATATTCATGCAACACACCCATATCCATTACTTCAGCACAAACAAGTTCAAATATGTTTAAGAAGATGTATACTCTACTTTCATTGTCCTTTTAGAAGCATCCTTGTAACTTTTCATTTCATATTTTATCTTGAAACATGTTTTAATAGAAAGATAGAAATCAATGATAACAAAGAACGAAGCACACTTACATTTTAATGATATATCCTCACTCAAGCATTTGGTTGTGATGGCTGGATGGTATTTTGTTTGTGTGGGTGGCGGTTTCGTCAATCTGTAAAAAAACAAATTTAAAATTCATGTCAAACACAAAACCATAACACCGGCAACAGAAAAATAACTCATTCAACAATAAAAGATTTCACTTAGGCAATGAAGAAATTCTAGGAAAAACTAATGAGTTAAAAAAGAAATGAGCAAAAATATCAAAAATGGTGAATTAAAAAAAAAACAAAGAAGAAGCATACATGTAAAACTTGTTCTCGATGAAGCATATTGTCAAACAGTTGGTAGGCATTCAAAACAGAGCATAGTGGTCAGATTTTTGTCTATACACACTTAATTAATTTATTGTTAAACCCATCAACAAAAGGAAACAATCATATTTGGGAATACCTCATATGATAACGAAACTCGTCATCTCTTAAATGATTTCGAGAACCTTGAAAAAAGATAAGTTTTTGCATCAGCAAAAGAGTCAATTAAATAGATAATAAAAGATTAAATAATATAAAAAGGAATTAATAAGTAATCAAATGAAAAATCTTAAACACTTTAACAAAAAAAGAACAAAGAAACTCAAAACTGAGATGGTATATGGATAAGAAATCAAGATGAAGAGGATAGTTGAAATCGAGTTAGAAGTAGAAGAAGGTTTGAGTTAGTTGTAAGCAGTCATGGAATCGGTTCTTCCTTTGGAAGAAGATGCAATTTCAAATTAGTGCAGAGTCCAAGGTTTGAAGGGCGTCATACAAGTTTCCAATGTATAAAATCAGCAGTGTTCTTCTAAAAAAAATTTTATTATGCAACTAAATCTGTTAGTATCTTCCATGCCTGTTTTATTTGGATAAAAATACCCCTGCCATGTTCATTTGAACATTAATGTTTTTGCTTTAATTAGATTGTATCATTTATTAAAATAATTAAATTGAACAAATCAGATAAAGCAAACAATTGAATTATAAGGTGGTTGGGAAAGCCCCTCATGTTCATTTGAACATGAAAGGATCTTTTTCCTTTTTTTTAATGGGCTAATTGTTTTAATCTAACAAAAGAAATGTATTTCACAATTATTACGTCAGCATTTATATTTTTTAATTGCTCAAACCAATGACATCTATTAAAATGACATCTATTAAAAGATGACATACGCATAAACCTAGAATTAAATAGATGTTATTTTTATAATTTTATGTATCAGCAAAACATAAATTTTAATGTATAATAAGTGTCCATAAATTATAATTTTATGCATCAAGTTAGCCATCATCACGCACATGAAGGTCACCAGGCATCACCCTATTTAGAGCTATAACTATTTTTTTTGTGACGGCTAGAACTTGTATTAAACTAAACTTCATGATGATCCCTCAACTTACATCGTTAATTTTCAAATGCGATCAATGTGCATGAACTTGTTTAACAATAGTTCTTACTAGCAAATACAAGTGTTATGCCACATGACGATTTCAACGATGTTGTTCATCATTATATCAATCTGAAGTTCGAGATTTTGCACAATAAAGCAGGGAAATGAAAATTAAAAACTTATCAAATTTAAATATTTTTTGAATCCAACTTCTGGGTACATAAAGATAATAAGTTAGGTTCTTTTACATGTTAACTACGCAACTGTGTTAATAACACTAAACATATATACTATTCCATAAAGCATCTAAGTCATTTCTTAAATAGAAGATTTTTTCTAACTTGTGCCTTAAGGGCACAAAGATAAGAAGACAGTAACCCATAAAAAAGTACAGAAAAAAACACAGGGACCCACAAATGTTGTGAGTCTGTGTGTACTTTTTTGTACATTTATGTGGGTTCATATGTATTTTTTTTACTTTTTTAACTTCTTATCTTATGCCCTTGAAGCACAAATTAGAAAAACCCTAAATAGAAAGGTTTAAAAATTCAGCCTACACATTTGTCTATTATAAAAACATTTGGTTAAATACTAATATTATTAACCGACATATTCTTTAAAATGAAATTAATTTATGTGATTAACAATATAAATGATTGTAACATAAAACATTTAAAATTCAATTAAGTAAATAATCATTATTAACTTTTGGTTAGACACTTACACAACTATAAATTCCCATTGAATTATAGGTTAGTTGTTTTAGTATAAAAAGAACTATGTATGAGATAAAATTCATTCTAGAAAAGTATTGTGGTACAATTTGTTAAGGCTGTGAAAGTAGATATTTTTATTGCTTGAGATGGTAAAAGTCAACCAGACATTTTTAGCAATACAAAGAATTGACATTGTTTTTTGTCTTCACATTTTCACCAACTACGACGTGTCCATCACTATTTACCGTGTACCAAAACAAAACACCATCATTATTGCTTTCTCCCTTTTTGGTTTCGATGCATTGCGCATGCCTGCTATAATGTATAAAGATGATTGTGATGCGTAAATTGTATGTTATTGTGGGTTATTTGGTTACACGGGTTCCCGCCGTCGCAACGCGCAAATACCCGACTAGTAGATACTAAAGCGTTTTTGTTCAATAAATTAAATTTTAAAAACCCAAAAATCTTTATGCAAATATTTGTTTGGGAAGCATTATTTGCGACCACAACAATTTCATTGAAAGGTTAAATTTTGTTCGCCATCCAAATTCCAAAGTTGCAGATTTTATGCATATTCCACAAAAATTAAGTTTGGAGCCTATTAATTTTTAGACTTTACGCTCAGTTCTCTCGAGTTTCATATTTCATAAGAAAAAAAAAAAAGAAAGGAAGGGGAACAAAAATATATTTGTGTTCTTGAGTTTTATTTTAATAAAAAAGGAAAAGAAAGAGAAGGAAAATGAAGGGAAATTTGAAAGTTTTTTTTTCTAAATCTTTCCTCCCATATTTGGGCGGATTGGAAAGGAAAGTGTTTAAATTGACAAATTTACCCTCATTTTTTCCATCACAGATAGTCTTCAACCACTGTGTAATATTCATTTTTTCAAAATAAGAAACTAATAAAAGTCCTGCTGCAAAATGACGCATCATTTTTTTATTCAGCGATTATTAGGGCTAGTGATTTCTTGGGCTTTCTTGGGTTTGCACATGGGCCAATTATATTCACGACATGAACCAGCATATTATTTATGCGAATTTTTACTTGTTAGTTTGATTAAAGAATATTTTAAATAAAAAGGTATATTAACCACAAATGACTTATTAAAAAAATTAGATTAGTAGCAGATATTTTGTTTAAAGAGCATAAAAGTAAATTTTTATGTTTCTTTTCTTTCTTTTTTTCCTACTAATTTCAAACTCGAGAACACAAGGTGCATAATAAATTTTCTTTCACTATCTTTTCTTTTCCTTTCTTTTCCTTTGTTTTCACTCCTTTAATAACTCGAGAACATAGCGTAAAGGAGTTTTTGAATTTAATAGGAAAATTAAAAATCAAGTGCCTAAAAAAATATATGATAAGTTAGATGCCATTAACCCTTTAATTTAACTTGAGTGACTAAATAAGTACAACTATATTAACTTAAAGGGTTATTATACAAATAAGTTACTATATTTTCCCAAAAAGTTCGCCTAAGTTACTAAACTTTCATTTTGTTCACTTAGGTTACTAAACTTATGAAACATGACATTTGGGGTTACTCAACTTGCAAAAATATACGTAAACATCATTGAACTTGTAAAAACATGACATTTATGTTACTTAACTTACTTAAAAATATACGTCCAGATTGCTCGGATTAACATTGAAATTATGGGGGTGTATGTTTATCAAAAGTTCAGTAACCTAAGTGAACAAAATGAAAGTTGAGTAACTTAGGCGAACTTTTTGGGAAAGTATAGTGTCTATTAGCCTGTCCGGCATATACGCGGACAGGTAAAATATACGTGGAGTACAAAAATATAAACAATTGAATCTATATTTATATTTATAATATATTATAAAGCATTGAAGACATTTTATTTTTAAAAAGTTTTACAAATTCAAACTTTTAAACTTACTTATTATGAAAATATAAGATGTGCAATCTTAACCATCTATCTTATTTTAGAAAACCACATCTTAAAGTGACATGTGTTACTTAATTAAAAAATCATTTTTATTTTTAAATTGAAATATCTTTTTATCTATTTATTTTTTTATGATCTAATTTCACTATATTTTTAAAAGAATTGTACTTTTTAATTCAACATCTATTTTGATATATTTTTATTAATTTTTAGTTTTTTTTTCAAATTTTAATGCCTTTAAAACCGCTTTTGCGCGGGTATCATTCTAGTTATATTATAAAGCATGAAAAAAGTTCTATGTAGAACACTATCTAATTAAAGAACAATCCACTTCATCTCAACCATTCATTGTATTTCCATCTAATGGTTTAGATTAATTCTTATTTTAATTTAATTAAAAAACTCAATTTCATCTTATTTTTTTAAAATTAAATATCTCATAAACCGTTAATCGTTACGCAAAACGAAACATACCATCGCGACGAGAATTAAATCATCTTTCTATAGAGGGGCACTTCTATATACTTTCAACGAACTTTTTTTCGATTATTTTTTTCAGTCACGTCTGAAAAAATCACATGTGATTTTACGAAATCACATGTGATTGTGATACAAATCACATGTGATTTTTTCAGACGTGACTGAAAAAAAAATCGGAAAAAAAGTTCGTCGAAAGTATATATAAGTGCCCCCTATAGAAAGATAAAAAATACTCGTCGCGATGGTGTATTTTTTTCGTTTGACGTAAATTTAATTATACCATCGCGAAGAGAATTAAATTATTTTTTTATAGACGGGCACTTATATATACTTTCGACTAACTTTTTTTTAAATTTCCGGCCAGAAAAAATCACACGTGATTTGAAAAATCACATGTGATTTCTTACATTAAAAATCACACGTAAATTTATAAATTCACATGCGATATATGAATTTATGAAATCACACGTGATTTATTACTTTAAAAATCATAAGTGAATTTGTGAAATCACATGCGATTTATGAAATAGCACGTGATTTTTAAAAACAACAAATCACAAGTGATTTTATGAAATCACATGTGATTGTGCTACAAATCACATGTGATTTTTTTCAGACGTGACTGAAAAAAAAATTCAAAAAAAAGTTCGTCGATAGTATATATAAAAGTGCCCCTCTATAGAAAGATGATTTAATTCTCGTCGCGATGGTGTATTTTTTGTCGTTTGACGATTTACTGTTTGCAATATATTTTATTTTTAAAAAAGAGGTGGAAAGTGGAGTTTTTTAATTGTTTTTTTATTTTATGAAAAATGGATGGCTATGATGTGTTCTTTTGTTCTTTGAGATGATATTGTTTTATCATGATCTCACATCTATAAAGCATTTAGGACATTTTATTTTTAGAAAAATCAAAAAATTCAGACTTCTAAACTTACTTATTATAATAATATAAGATGTGCAATCTTAACCATCCATCTCAATTTAGAGAATCACATCTTAGAGTGACATGTGTCACTTCTTAATTAAAAAACTACCTTTATTTTTAAATTGAAATATCTTATTATCTATTTATTTTTTTATAATCTAATTTCACGATATTTTTAAAATTTTGTGCTCTTTAATTCAACATTCATTTTGATATATTTTTATTACTTTTTAGTTTTTTCTATTATTAATGCCCCAAAATCGCTGATTTGCGCGGATACCATGCTAGTATATTATAAAGCATTTATGACATTTTATTTTTAAAAAGTGTTAAAAATTCAGACTTTTAAACTTACTTATTATGAAAATATAAGGATGTGCCATCTTGACCATCCATCTTATTTTAGGGAATCAAATCTTATAATGACGTGTGTCATTTGTTAATTACAAAACCATCTTTATTTTTAAATTGAAATATTTTTTTATCTATTTTTTTTATAATCTAATTTCACTATATTTTCTAAAATTTTATACTTTTTAATTTAACATCCATTTTAATATATTTTTATTAATTTTTAGTTTTTTATTTTTAATGTCCTTAAATCGCTTTTTGGCACAAGTAATATGATACAATAGAATAAGGCTTATGATATATGTACCCCCTAAAATACAATTTGTACCCCCCGGGTTTTTTGCGGTTTTTTTTTGTATTTTATTTTTTTTGTATTTTTATAATTTTGTATATGTTATAAAACTGTGACACGGAAAAAACGGAACGAAAAATATAAAGTTTAACAGGTCAAAAGTATGAAACTGTCAAAAATTACGGAACAGAAACTGATAAAAAACTGCGTTGCACTGTAAAAAGAGGGTACAAAAAGAATTTTTTGTACCTTTTGACACTATGCAGTGGGCCGGGGTACCAATAGGGGTACCTAGAATAATGAGAGATGCCTCAGCCGAAACAGAATGCGAGATTCGTGTTGCATAAAGGTGAAAGTACGGTGAGTATTGTTTTCCCTTTTATTTTTGCATTGTGAAACGAATAAAGTGTTTATAAAGCTGGAGGGAGTGGTATATTTAAACTCATATTTACCGTTACTTCATCTTTCTATCTCCTCTCACTTTAGGAGATGATATTCACACCACATAAAGTGATGTACACACCACAAAATCACATGTGTAATGCATATGATATAACATCACATATGCATTTTTGTGGTGTACACATCACTTTATGTGGTGTGCATATCATCTCTCCTCACTTTAACTCACTTACACTCGTCATTCAACCGTAATGGTCACCACTAACTCACATTTTGATTAAAATATATACTTTATACAAAATATAACTCACTAAATACCCCTCTCACAAACCAAATAAAAAACAATAAAAAGTTATAACTCACCGATGGTGAGTGAGTCACCATTCGCTCTTCCAAAACAATTACATAGTTTGAGACTCACTCGTGAATATATACACCACTCCGTCCGGCCTAAGCAGCAATTTTTTTTTGTTTCTCAATAATTATTCCGTGTTTTGAATCCACAATAAAGGTGTGAATTGGCGGAAACACCCTGACCCCGGGTGCCTTTTGGCATCAGCCATTGTTCAACCCACAAGAAATAGCTCCGACAACTCTCCTAGCTCAGTGGGTCACCAACTGGAGTAGGCGGGAGCCGAGACTCGGACCCTTGACATTTTATCCACAAAATCTCTCTAGTGGACCTATGAATTTTTCAGAAGTGAGTACCAACTGAGCTAAAGCCTTTTTGATTTATTCCGTATTTTGAATTATCGGATTTTACACTACTTATGACTATTTTTATTTTATATTTCATTTTGGTGTGCAAGTATTTAACTAACGTAACACAAATAATTGATGCGAATCATCTTGTTGAAGTCATATACCAAACTCACATAAATAACTCAAAATAAGTAAGCTTGGCTCGGATTTAACAGATCATAGTGTGGACTAAGATTTACAAATAAATTCACGACTATTTAAATAATTAAATAAACTATGTTTCATGATCTAGCATAATTTATGATTTCAATATTAAACTTAATAAGTCACATGATCTGACACACTTAATAATTCTAATATATCAAAGGTTATTTGGCATAATCGTATCAAGTTATCAACATGTTTTTTTCTGTGGGGTTTAGGCCTCAGGGTGTATGTTCCAAATGTATAAACTGGCCTTGGGAAATGAATGTAAGTTCGTTTTTAAAAGGCGTGTTATGACGCCGTTAAAGCCTCGTAAAAGTGTGAGTCGTGATCTTCACGTTACGCAATAGATCAAGACGTAGGCTTACGACGTGATATAAAATGAGGAGTGGAAAACATGATAAGGCGCGATAAGGTGTGATGTATGGATGTTTTTTTTTGAATTTAATTTCGATAAAAGTCGTTTTTTTTATAGAAATGTAAAAGATTATATGCAAAGATAATTTTTTGACTTTATTCCTTATGTATGACACTTTTTGTGTGTTGGGATTTTACATCTATTTAACCAATTAAACATATCACGATACGCAGCGGAAAGATCAAACACGTATAGAACTTATAATTACCAAGGGATTGAAGATATGTACCTTTTAGCAAGAAACGTTACACTACTTTTAGCAATAAACGTTACACCGTCTTCAATATACGCGTGTGTATAACACCACGCAAAACCACCAAGGATCAAAAGAATAATCACTCTAAGTTTACACACACAATACGTTCTTAGCAAACAACGTGTATGCTAGTACTAGTAGTGTTTAACCAAACGATCACCGTAGATTGACTATCAACTAAACCAAGTAACCCTTCGTGTTCTTGAGGGTCGAACCACAACCAAACGAAAACCCTTTGTGGTTCGACCTTAAAAGGTTTTGGTTCGGTCGACTAGGAGAAAGAGCAAGAGAGATTAGGGATTCTAGGGATTGAAGTTCTGAGCTCTCAGGGACCCTAAGACCTCCTTATATACTCCTCTCAACTTGGCTTGCAAGCAAAGTCCCCCACCTCCTCATGAGGAGGTGGTTCGATAGACTATAAGGAAAGAGTGGAAAAAACCAAACTTTTCTTTTTCCCGGTTTTGCATATTAGTCCTTTAACTATTAACAACTAATATTTATCTATTATATTAAAAGATTGAGCCCCTTAATTTATTGGGGCAATATTCATTAAAAGTTTAAGCCAATGCAAACCGTCTGCCATTAATTAGGTATACAAACCATTATGCCTGGAGTTACAAACATTTATCTTTATCTTTAACTGTTCGACACTCTAAAGGTAATCATCCTACAGAAGGAGGAATTCAAACGGTTTCAAGGCAAATTTATAGTCATGAAACATAAGTATTAACCACAGATGAATCATATTATATATTTGAGCCCCTTAATTTAATATGGCAATATTCATTACAAGTTTAATGCCATGCGAAACCCTCTGCCATTAATCAGTAAACAAACCATTATGCCTGATTACAAACATTTTATCGTCCATCTTAACCGTTCGACTCTACAGTAATCATCCTAACTGTAAGGATGAATATCAAGGTTCAGGCAGATATAAATCATTAACAAAAGTAGTAACCACACAAACATATTTATTCATTAACACTTTCGACTTCTAACGTTCTTGATTACTCTTTAAAATAGCAACAATCCATAAGTCCACTCATCCACTCCCCATACTACACCCTTCGCCATCAACTTTTTTCCTTTTTAATACATAGCTAACCTTACTCAAATCATCTCACCCAACATAAAATCCAAGTCCTCATAACAACTCTCTCAAGACACGACCCGAACACGAAAAGAAAAAAAGGATCTCAGATCCGTTAAACTCTTTAGCGTAGATTATAAAGATCTAAAGAGTATAATCACAAGTTGAAGACTATAAAGTGAAAAACATATGTGATTGTATTTAATGTATAAAAGCTCCAAAGTAGTGAAGTACTAGGTTGGATAACAATGCTATTTTTTCAAAATTTATATTTTATTTGGAACGTGGTGTATGTTTTTTTATTACTTCCACATTGCACATAATTTTTGTACAATCTTTTGCGAGACATCTATGATTTACATATAAAAATTCATGTTAGCTAATGGTCGAAAACTTGAAATCAATTACTACCTTAGAACAATGACACGCAACAGACAAAATAGAAACCGGTTTAATTATTCGTCATTTATTTATGCACTTATATTTTGTCGTGTTCTTATCATCATATGCCCCGTGACAAAAAGATAAATGAGTCCGAGGAAGAAAACGAGAACACTGATGTGAAAGAGAAGAAAAACAAAGACAAAAAGAAAAAGGAAGCGGAGGATGAAGACAAGAATGCTGATGTGAAAGTAAAGAAAGAAGATAAGAAGAAAAAAGAGTCTGACGAAAAAGATGAGAACACTGATCCGAAACAAAGGAAGAAAAGAAGAAAAGGACATTAATCCCATTGTTGTTTTCTTTAACGTATTACAATACAGGAGCATTATTGCACTTGGGTTCTTAGTTATTGATAAATGTATGTGACATAATACTCTAAAGAATGTGATAGGCATTTTCTTCTCTAAAGCTTTTGTCTTGGTGAAAGATCAGATTTCCAGTATCAAGCTTTATTCGAGAATTTGCAGGTTGTAAGCTATTGTTAGTACTATTAATGCTTTGTATCCATCTCATCTATGGCAACTTATATCAACCCGTGTGCATCGCACGGGTCTGAATGCCCAACTTAGCAAACGCTATCCTAACACAAGTATTATACAATGATGAAAGTTTAACCTTAAACTCAAATAGTCGCACAATGTTGTTTGGACTAAAAAATATCTTATATGTCAAATTATTCTCGCACCACGCAGCAAAACATTACACATCACATTTCCAAAGTATAAACCATCAAACAGAGGCATCAACATTTCACAGAATCATTATACAATCAACCATTACACGCAACCCGTGCAAAAAAATTGACACAACCCGTGTGCCAAAGATCAATTTATCATAAAGACAGCTTTATACAAGGATCAAACGTTCACGTCAAACTTAAATACCCCACTACAATTGTATGGGTAATAACCCATCCAACAAAGGAATCAACATTCGACAAAATCATGATACAAGCGACCATTATACGCACGCCATGCAAATTTTTTTTGACACAAGCCGTGTGCAACGCACGGGTCTGCATGACTCGTAAATTTAAAACTTGAATCAATAAAATATACATCACATAAAATATGCATCACATAACGACACATCAAGGATAAGATTCTAACATTGGCAACTGGTAAAGTTAGAATATGCTTCATAAGCTGTTTGGAAAAGAAAAAAAGCAAAACCCTAAGTTTGATAAGCTCATTTTTTTGGTATTTGCAATTGAAATAAGTTATTTTTTGGCTTATGAAAACATATCTTCAGCTCTATACGCCACATGTTAGAGTGTGTTAGTGGCATTCAACCCAGCTAGGTTTCACGTCTGCGATTAGTAGTTGGGATATGGTTCTGATGTCGCATCCAATAGTGTTTTCGTCGGTCTGGAAGCATCGCAAGTGAAGGTATTATTGATCTGTTCTAAAGCTTAATAAGTAATTCAGACAATCGCAATGTAAATGTAGGTTGTTTGTAAATCTGATTGTTACTTATGTGAATCATTGTTAAATT
>BQNB010004093.1:89502-107355 GCA_026074375.1 Tanacetum coccineum | reverse complement strand
ACAACAAGACATATTGAATGATTAAGATAGTCTTACTTGATTAAAACATGAATTGAAGGAAGTATAATAGGGTTTTGAGGCCCCAAAATCTTCCCTAACAGCTGCTAAACAAACTAGGGTTCGCCCCTTTCTTTTACTCTAAAGTTACACACACTTAAAACCCTAAAACGGACTTGTATATATAGGAAAATCACTGTGACGGCGTCGCGTTTTAATCGTAACGCCGTCATGAATATAATATTCTAGATAATGGGTTGGGTCGTACATTCTGACACCGTCTAGAGATCTTGTGGTGCCGTCTTGAGATAGGTTTTGACGGCGTCGCGTATAATCTGTGACGCCGTCTCCAGCTTCTGAGTAGAAATTCTTAAGATATGTAGGTGTAGATCCGTAGTCTTGTCTGTTTCTTCTCTAAATGTGCCCAAGTCACGTGTATTTCCTCCAAATGCCTTCCAAATTCTGAATACCTGAAAAGGAACGGTTAAGTAACTATTTTAGGAATAAATGCACGATTTAGGGGGTTAAACGACCCCGAAAAAGTATATAAAATGACACCTTATCAAATACTCCTACACTTGGGATTTGATTGTCCTCAAGCAAATAGGCTTTTCTACCTAGACAATAGCAATATGAGGGTCATTTTACCTACTTTTTAAAAGTATTTACAACACAACCTTCTAGACCTTGTAATTAAAAGCACGAAAAGTATATACTAGCACCTCACATAAGTGTTTGGGTTTTTCTCTTTCACTCGAGTGTATAATAAACTATAACATAAGGGGGAAACAGAAAATCAACACTCATTACCTGTCATAGCATATAAATTACCATAGGCTTGGTAAAGGATCAAACCTCCACCGCTAGGCGCAAGCATTATTCATTACTATCTAAGAGGTCTTTTTAAAGGGTTGTAGGGTATAGTCGTAAGATAACATATAATGGAAACAGAAACGAATGTGGATGGGTATATACATTTTGGGTGGCTTTCGTGAATTTGAAGTGGAGGTTTTAGCTAAATATTTTACATGAAACACTTTGGTTTTGGTTGCTAAGCAAGAACTCGGATGAAGATATATAAACTCTACACAACTCTCATCAATCTCTTTCTTTTCTTTTATATTATATATTATATATATAATATATATGTATGTATGTATGTATGTATGTTATGTATATATGTATGTATGTATAATGTATGATGTATATATATAATATATATATATAATATATATATATATATATATCAAACTTTACACAACTCTACATCAATCTCTTTCTTTTTCTTTTCTCATTTTTTTGAATAACATAATACATCACATGGGGTTTATAATATGTACCCCTACACTTGAGCTTTTACATGCTCGATATTTACAATCTAACTAATGACCCGATTTGAGGTGGATCAAAATAACATGGAGATCATTTAACAAACATATGGGGGTATTGACTTAACTTTTCTTCCCCATTCTTCCACGAAATAAATACTACCATGGATCCCAATAGTCCCAAAACTGTATTTACAAGGATAAGGACTTAGCAACCGTGTACTCAATAATTAACTTGGGTTAAACACAATAATGTAATAAAGATGAGTACGTACAAGGTAGGCTAAGGCTTTTTGGGTGTAACGATTGGTTTAAAGGGTGACAATGCTCTTCATTAATAGTCCGGCTTAACAAGAAAATTACGAGAACCGTGAAAAAGGATAGGCTCGGAAGGTTGTACTAGGGGTATCCTGCACTAAAGGTGAGTGCATGGCAAGGGTGTGGGATAGTTATATGATCAGTATGACCAATATAACAATTACAGGTTTAAAACATGGGTTAATCCTAATGCCTTTTATCAAGCAAATCCTAATACTTACTATGCGGTCTCGGAATGCATCACAATAACAAGTTCTAGAATTTAATATGCTACCGGTATACTCTTATAATTCTAAAATAACCGATACTAATGTTCCAAAAAGGTGACAAAACCACGCATACACATCCATAACGACGTAATAGACACACATGATTGCTCACTCTTTTAACTCGAACAAGCTAAAGGTATACTATCTAAGGGCGAACCTCACATTGTGGGGGTGGAATTTTGAGGGTTTTTGTGCTAGTCATGTAAATTCCTATCCATGGGACGTTAATAATACTCAGTTTTCGTTGGTATATGTCATAAAAAAATTTAAATTTTGGTAAAAATAACCCTTTTATGCTATGTCTCGATATATTACTCATCTTTTTAAGGACAAAGCAAATGAAAATGAAAGAATAGTTTCTAAGGATTTTGTTACCCCCTACACTTATTTTGAACATTGTCTCCAATGTTCTCTAGAAGTACCCATGAAAACAGATAAAGGGAAAAGAAAACAAGTAAAAGAAACTAGTACTCCCCTGGTTTGCTCAGTAATGGAGAAGAAACATAAGATAACTAGTTAAATCGTCCTATAAGAATCGTCTAATGGAACTTCCTAAGAATCTCCAAGCTTCTTCTCATCAAATATATCCTGTAATCAAAGACAAAGACAACTACACCAAGCATAAAATCCATGGGTGAATAATAAATACAACCTCATTAACTAAGTTTAGACTCTACGAAAGCAGTAAAGATAGGATGAGAGAATTGTTAAACTCATGGTTTTGCAGGTTTATAAAAGAATTAAAACTTTCTAAGTGTTGTACAAGTTATACTTTCAAAAATACTTAAATTTTTTGAGTGTTCCTGTACCTGGGCGTTTGACACCGTCAGGGATATCCTAAAGCCGTCACAAGTGTCGTGGTGATGGCGTCACATGTAAATCATGACGCCGTCTTAACATTCTGTGAAAACTCATTTTTTGTTTTTGATGAAAAATGTCCTGCACTCATTCTTGTGAGTTATATTCCTATACAAAATGCTGCATAACAACCTGAGAATTAACAATTCAATCATATGACTCAAACAAACACTTGACATATGATGCGAATTAAACTAAACTATTTATTTTATATGTCTGAAATGGTTCTTATAAACCGGATATTTTCCCTTGCACTTATTTGATGCAAAATACCTTTGATTGTAATTAAGACGAGGTTAAAGACAATACAAAGAATGATCACATATAATTCAAACATATAAGAATAGACAATAAAGAATAAAACACACGACACTCCTAGAATCTAAGAAATAAAAGATTGGGTTGCCTCCTAATAAGCGCTTGTTTTTGTTCGAGTCGCGAGCCTGACTCTACGCTTATTTAACGCGTAAAAGGTGGGTCTCCCCTACACTTAAGGTCAAGTGTGGGTGATAGTAGTGATACACACCATTTTGGTGGAGGTCTGCCACGTGGGGTGAAGGTGGTGTATAAATAGTTAAGGGTTTAACTTCCTTCGTCCTAAAACTACCCGAACTATATGGGTTGATGGGTGGTTCGGTTCCTCTTTTGTCTTCTAGACTTACATATAAGGGTGAAAAATTGGGTAAAAGTTGAGGTTTCGGTTCATCAACACTAGGAATTTCCGTAGAACTAAGAGGAATGTCATGATTACAAGTATTCAAGCCTAAATCCTCTAGTTTTGTGTGGTCCAAAGGTTCTACCTCCATTGGGATTCCTATGGTCTCATCTACTACTTCCAGGTAAGTCACTGGCAGTGTGTATATCTCAAATGATGGGAGGACTTGTGGGGTACTTTGTGGGCTTGGACTATCTACCTTATCCTCCATCATATCTAGATCACCTATAGGCTCATCATCTAACCATGCCATGCACTTAGGCATCTTAACCATAACTATCTCACATTTTAAATCCTCGTTATATGTTCTCTTAGGGGTTGTGACATTTTTTCCCCCCCATTTTTTTTTCTTCATTTTTTTTTCCCTATTCCATAAGGCAATTCTATCATGTCATCTAACTTATGGGTCATTGCTATGGAGCTCTTCTTAAAAGTCTGATGTAATTGGTCACTTTTCCTATGGGTTTCACCAATAAAAGTTGATCCTAAACATGAAGGTTGTTCATACGAATACATCCTATGTGAAGGCTCATATGGTTCTTCAATTTCACTAGGTGAGGCATTTTGTGTGCGAGGGTATTCTACTCCACCATTCATCATTTTATATATTTCCTCAAGGTTCTCTAAGTTGCTTTTATAATCTTCCAGATAATTTTCACGGTAATATTTTATGAAGCACTTAAATTGTACTTCCGTTAACGACTCAAGTGTGATTTCATCCAACATGTTGAGGAATGACATTTTTACGAACAAATACACAAAGAAGAGATAGACTACGAGAAAGCTAATTGACAAGACATTAAATCTCACTTGATATGAATCTTATGAGTAGACCTGAGCTAGATTGAATCCGAAACCTACGCTATCGCTGGCAGCGGCACTAAAAACTTGATGTACGGTTATTGTAGGACTTCTACATGAGAAGTTTTACAACTCCCTAGGCAGTGTACCTAGCCGTTGTAGTGTAGTATAGGCAAGGCTCGGGGGTTGTTATCGTTCTCTAGGGGATAGCACTGTGAAGGCCGAATCGAATGTTCACTAAGGTCTAAGGGTTAAAGAAAGATTCTTTTTTGTGTTTTTATATTTTATAAAAGCAAGTAAATCTCAGGTTTGAAGGTTGGTTTGTTTTAATCTAATTAACTACTAATTCTAATCTAATGGCAAGAATAATTATACAACGAAGCGTATTCACTTGGGATGCATACCTCCTTGCTGCTATCCAATTCTACCCTAGGGCTTTGTCACACTTGTGATGTCTGTGTAATTATATCCTAAGTCATGAATGAATTGTACGAACCATCTCGTCTACTTAGCATTTCGCTAGAGCAAAACACAACATAAGGTAGTATGAAGACTATTACCATTGCCTCTAGGGGTACACTAAGTGGCGGGCGGCGGATGTGAAAATATATTAAATGGATCAACCATAT
Source organism: Tanacetum coccineum (assembly GCA_026074375.1). NCBI lineage: Eukaryota > Viridiplantae > Streptophyta > Magnoliopsida > Asterales > Asteraceae > Tanacetum > Tanacetum coccineum. The sequence goes on along the minus strand of BQNB010004093.1, from coordinate 102,440 downwards.
TAGGGGGCAAGGTAGTATGAAGAACTATTTACTCGATGGTATCCTCTTTACACAAATCCGTTTTCCTAGAAAATCAACAGCGATACAGACAAAAAGCTTTTAAGTTTTTTTTTTTTAAAGACCTAACGTACACATCCATCACAAGAAGCAATAAGAAACAAGAATGATAAACTATAATCAATTAGACTCATTGAATCTGTCACAAACAACAAGATCTAATCAATCAATGCCAAGGTTCATGCATACCCAAATAAATACTAGATGAATTTGCCAAGCATACTCAAGCAATATAAATCATAATCAACAAAAGGAATTGAAGACATGAATTAAGATAGATATGATAATCAAACCATTACAAGATGTTTATTGAATGAATTAAGTCTTCTAAGTTGCTGTAAAAACACCTACCCAAACCCTTAAGTCGGCCCTAGGGTTTGAGGCTTGATAAAAACGAAGTTATGAGGTTGCATTTATAGGCATAAATTAGGTCAGATCGTCATGACGGCGTCACCAAAACCACGATGCCATCACAACATCAGCTCCCACGAGGGTTGTAGATTTTCTCGTTCTCTTCGCGTGAGCAGTTGAATCGTCAAAATCCGAGTTCGTATGAAGGAGTTATGATCAAAACAATATCTGGTACTTTGCGCGCAAGTGAAATGGTCTTCTTAATCTCGTGACACAAAATCTTCAAGGGTTTCTTTAGGTCAGCCACGTTTGATGCCGTCATCAATATCCTAACGTTGTCACTAGATAGGTCGTGACGGCGTCGCGTTTATACCTGGACGCAGGTTCTCACGCTCATGTAAGTAATAATTCTTTATGGATTTGGTGTAGGTTTGTAATCTTGTCCGTTTCTTCTCCAAATGAGCCTAAGTCACGTGTATTTCCTCCAAATGTCCTTCAAATGAGAAATACCTAAAAACGAATGATTAAGTACCTATTTTAGGCATAAACACACGATTTTGGGGGTTAAATGACCCTGAAAAAATGTATAAAATGACACCTCTTCACTATTCTACACCAGAAAAATCCCCTATATATATCAACATTTTCAGGCTTGATTGATCATTATCCCTACAACTCTTGTTCAACTCTTTTTTATAAATCTTTCAACCTAATTATATTATTATACCAATTTTTTTTTCGATTATCAATGGGAGCACCAGGAGGAGCAACCAAATCGCTAGGCGTGTTATTGATGACCTAATTAAGTTTAGCGGTGAGAACTCTGTTGATGGTTACATGAGTTTCTTTAAGTCTCAGCAAATTGCCAAAAGCCATGGTTTTATAAACCGGTTGCGCGAAGAGACCAACACAGCTAGGAATTTGGTTGGGCAGCTTAATGCTTTAATTGCTGAGATGGAAGCTCTTGAAGATCAAGGAGAGCTTTTGAAACTTTGTTGGATCTTTGAATGACAGGGAGGCATACATGGTGAAGCTGAAGGGGTTGAATGGGATCATTACTCAAGCTGAGCAGGATATCGAGACGAAGGAAGCACATGTTTAGGCGATGAATGGTTGAAGGATTGCTGGCTAAGGAATGGGGTGGTTTCTTTTGCTCTAGTGTCATCTTTTTATGTTTAATGTCTCTTTTGAATGGTTAGTTTCTGGCTATGGTTTTTATCTATATTAAGAATGGAAGATGTATGTATATTTTGCTGTTTAATCCAAATGAATGAAATTTATGGTTGTTATTAAAAGTAATGCGTTCACTCGTTTGTTTCATCTTTTTTTAATGTTGTTTTGCGTTTAGGAATTGGTTGTGATGTTTGAGTTTAAATATGCGCTGGTAATGTATTATTGTAGGTTTGAGGTTGATCCAATGACAGTAGTGCATTCCATGTGTCGTGTTCAATGTTGAGCCATGGCTATGCAGGTTAGAAGTGGTTTGCTTTGGATACAGTTGTTTGATTATTAAGCTCCTTGATTTGGTAGTGTAGTATGCGCTTGTGACCGTCTATAGTTTGTTTCGAAAACCAAACACAGGTTGTACGAATGATGAGGCTGGAAAGGTTTTCTTTCGTATTAGTACTTCCTTTCTTGCATTTCGTTTCGTTTATCAATCTTTATGTAGTTGTAGATTCATGGGTGCATTTGAATTGGGATCCGTTACAGTTTGTGTCGAAGGATGTTTGTGATTTAGTTTATGTTTATGCTTGTCGGACTGGTCGTGACTAAAGGTTTTTAGGCACGGGGTTATAGCCACGACCGAATACCCACGATTGGTTTTCAGACTATATGGATGAGTGTATAACCATGTAAGATTACCACTTTTTAATATGTTAATTATCATAAAATTATATTTTTTTAAAATAAGTTAAATTGTTAATAACCTTTTTAATAATAAATGATTGCATCTTTTGAGACTAATTTAAATCATTAATGTCAAATTATCACTAATTCAAAAAATTTAAATTTGGAGCCAAATTGCAGCCAAAATTTTTAAACTCACATAGGAAGATAAACGGTTTTCTTTTCCTCATTTCATCATTAATCCCTTTTTCATCTCCAAAAAAAAGGCTGCAACCAAAACAGAAGAATAACATCTCTTTTTACACCATTAATTACCACTTTTACTTATTTTCTTTTACACATTGCTGCTGAAGTATCATGGACACTCAAGCCATTGATGATCAGGCTCATTTGGCTAATTATGATAGTTATAATGAAATTGAAAATGACGATTTAGGATATCATTCAGAGGAGTATTTTGATGATGCGCATGAGGATGATGAAAACAACCATTCAAATGGGAATGTAGTTAAGAGGGGCATAACCAGGTTATATAAGTTTCGCATGGAATATGGAAAACCCGGTGGAGTAAAGCTGAGTGTAACCTTCGATGCGTTGAATAGGATATCAGGAAAACACAGAGCATTGTTTTCGAGTTTTTTAGGAGACATGGTTCGTGAGCATATAGGTTTGAAGATTCTAGCATGGAACAAGGTGGGTTCAGAAGCAAGAGATAAACTATGGGATGAAATCACGGTACACATTTAATATTTTTGAACCCAATACTACATAAGTTTATCCTGCATTTACATTATGTGCAACTAATTCACAACATTCTGTTAACCTTTGCAGCGATACTTTGATGTTGACTTGACAGTCAGAAAGCTGGTAATGAATCATCTTGGTCAACTTCTAAGGAATTTCAGAACGAAATTGAGACGAACATACATATTGTCCAACCAAGATACACCTTAAAAGCTAAATGAAGTCCCGGCGAAGTATACTGCAATTTTAAAAGCCGAAGAATGGGTCAATTTTGTAAAGTACACGGCCACCCAGGCTTACAAGGTTTTAATTAGTCATTTTTATTTAAGTCCATATATCTTTCATAATTTTGTGTTTTCATATATATTACATCTAAACGCCTTATGATTTTGTGTTGCAAGGTGAAATCAGCTGCAGGTAAAATGGCGCGTTCCAAGTGTCTTTATCCGCATACAATGGGACGAGGTGGATACGCACATGTGAAAGAGAAAATGGTAAGATTACACATTTGCATTTCATAGCATCATATATACTTTCGTTTATATTGGTTTAACTTATATGTGTATGTATTTGATGTTTATAAGATTGAAAAAAAAAGAAATTGAACCAGATGAAGAACCCTCGCGTGGTACACTGTAGTTGAAAGGAAGGGTAAACAAAGACAGAGATTATCCAGATGATGAGATTAGATCAGTGGGAGATAAACTTGTAAGTTTGACTGCAAATTTTTTTATTATGTTCATTTTAGTATAATAACCTATTTCCCATATTGTGTGTGCAGAAAGAAACTGAGGACAAGATCAAAGAAGGAACCTTGAAGGTTGATCAAGGCACTGATGCCATAACAGTTGTATTAGGTAAGGAAAAGGGAGGTTATGCAAGAGGAGTGGGAAGTGGTGTTACATACAAGAGGTATTTTGATCTTCCACGAAGCAAACAAGCAGCTGATGAAAGAATTTTGTTACTACAAAGTCAACTTGATGCTGCGAGACGTGAACGTCAAGAGAAAGAACTATTAATCCAGAGTATGTCCAGCAAGATGTCACAGACAGAGGGATTGGTGACTAAACTGAAGACTCAGTTGGGTGCACAAGGGGGCAGTTATAGTCAATGCCAACTCAATTGACACCACCAGCTGTAAGACATTTTTTATGTTGCTAACAATTTCATTTTCTAATTAACGCTAACAGCACTGATCATATAGATAGCAGGTACATCTGACCTAATACCCTAGGACCTCCTTTTATACACCAAGGAGACCTAATGGGCTTACAATAAGTTTCCATCCAATTATAATCTTTTCCTAATATAATTCATGCATATCTAATAAGCAGTAATAACACAACAGTACTAGCTTATATATAATAGTCTTAACTCAGAGCAACATTAATATACTAACATTTGTAACTAACACTAGCAGTACTAACATTTGTACTAGCAGCACTAATGACTTGGTATATTTTCTTCAGTCTTCAACCAGCAGTCTTAACCATAACCAGCAGCATTATCATCAGCAGTACTAAGAATCCTTTTAATCCCAACACATTTCTTAATTTATATTGCAGGTGTCTCTGGTGGACATTCATCCAGTAAATAGCAGTGCTGATGAGGAGGGCGGAACAACTGTTGTTGGATGTGATCAGAATGATGCGAGCATTCGGAAGGAAATGCAAAAAAGGGTAAGTAATTAATAAAACACCCCCTTGTGATTTTTGAATTCTACATACATGTCTTATATATTTACCGTGTTTTATATGCATACAGGAAACTGTTAAATCTGTGGGAGCTAAGAAAATGACTAGATCAATCTGATGATTCTTAAGTCAATGATCAACATTCAAAGAAAAATGTGTCGGTACTACCACAAGTATGTATTTCAACATGTTCATATATTCTTTTATTTAATTAATTTCTGATACATACATGCAACAAATCATTTGTTTAGGCAATAAAGTGCAGATTGTGGCACTTAAAGAATAACCAACTTATTATTGCTATCAAGGGTCAATTGATAATTCTCTAGTGGATGCAGCATTTAATCCGGATGTAGGAAGTAACGGTTGCACACAGTTTTGGGTGCTGTAGGTGGGTTTTGTTGCCCTGGACAAGAATCAATTGGTTTTTTATCCAAAGGTACCATACTGTGTTTTATGAACCTACATATATATAATTCTTCAAATTTAATTCAGTGTTTGTTACTCGCGGCATTTGTTTCCTGCAGGCTACTACCACAAGTACCTACAAATGATCACGGTGAGAAACAAAACTGTATCCTAAAGTACCAAGTAAAGCGCTAAAACTTCTACATTCTAGTGATGCCATGCAAAAGGATGCTAATAATGAAGAGGAGTCCAGAAGGCCTTAGTTTATTGTGAAGTTAGTATTACGACAATACAATTTTTTTTTGGTTCAGTTATATACATTCCTGTTTTATTGTATTTGTATTTATTTTGATTTATATTTGATTTTGTTTTGATTTATATTGATTTCTTTAAAATGTGACTAAAAGATGCATATGGTTCACACAAGGTAACATTTTTTGTCTTTGTTTGCTTAATTCATTTGTGGACTAAATATTACAAAATGGCCACACCAACTATAATTCATGTGGCCATTGGATGATTTATTGTCACACAAAATACTGATTTTCTTCACTTTAAACAACCATATTGTTCACACTTATAACACTTTTTGGTCACACTTTTATGCTTCGTTGTATGTGACTTAATACCAAAACTAAACATGCTTTGTGTTGACATAATTGTTACAAAAGGCCACACAAACATATTACTTTATGTGGCCTTTGGATGATCATATAGTTCACACAAAATTATCTCATGTTATGCCAACCTTTAAACAGCATATGGTCACTCTTTTGGTCACTTTATGCTTAATTGTATGTGACTAAATACACCCAAAACACATGCTTTGTGTGACTTATATATTACAAAGGCCAACAAACATAAAATTTTTTTTTCTATGTAGCCATTGGATGATCAATAGTCACACAAAATACACATTTCTTCACTTTAAACAGCTATATGTGTCAAACTTATTAACACTTTTGGTACTTTTTGTTAATTATATTTGACTAAATACCCAAAACAAACATGCTTTGTGTGACTAAATATTACAAAAGGCCACACTAACATAAAATTCATGTGACCATTGGATGATCAATAGTCACACAAAATACACATTTTTTCAATTTAAACACCATATGGTCACACTTATTAACACTTTTGGCCACTTTATGCTTAATTGTATGTGACTAAATACCCAAAGAAAACATGTCTTGTGTTTTCTGACTATAATATAAAAAATGGCCACACAAACTTCATATCAATGTGGCCTTTGGATGATCAATAGTCACACAAAATTTCACTTTTCTTCACTTTAACAGCATATGGTCAACACTTATTAATATTTTGGTCACTTATGCTTTTAGTTGTATGTGATGTAATTACCCAAAAACATAAACATGCTTTGTGTGATAAATAATACAAAAAGCCACACAAAATAAATTCACGTGGCTATTGGATGGTTAATAGATCATACAAATTCACATTTCTTCACTTTAAACACCACATGGTAACACTGATTAACACTTTGTGCTATTTGGGCTTAATTATGTGGACTAAATACCCAAAACAATATGCTTTGTGTGTATTAATATTACAAAAGGCCACTCTAAACATAATAAATTCATGATGACCATTGGATGGATCAATAGTCACACAAATTACACATGTCTTCAATTTAAACACCATATGGTCACACTTATTAACACTTTTGGACACTTTATGCTTAGTTGTATGTGACTAAATACCCAAAAGAAACATGCTTTGTGAGACTAAATATTATAAATGGCCACACAAAACATATAATTTCATGTTGCCATTGGATGATCAATAGTCACACAAAATACACATTTCTTCACTTTAAACACCATATGGTCACATTATTAAACACGTTGGTTCACTTTTGACCTAGTTGTATGTGACTAAAAACCAAAACAAAACATGCTTTGTGTGGCTTAATGTTACAAAAAAGGTCACTCAACATAAAATTCATGTGGCCATTGGATGAACAATAGTCCCCAAATATTCATTTCTTCCACTTTAAACATCACTTTGGTCTACACATGTTAACACTTTTGGTCACTTTATGCCTAGTTGTATGTGACTAAATACCCAAAACAAACATGCTTTGTGTGGCTAAATATTACAAAAGGTAACACAAACATAAAATTCATGTGGCCATTGGATGAACAATAGTTACCCAAAATACACATTTCTTCACTTTAAATATCATATGGTCACACATATTAACACTTTTGGGCACTCTATGTTTAATTGTATGTGACTAAATATACAAAAAAACATGCTTTGTTGGTTGTACATTGTTTACGGTCACTAAATTGTACCTATTTAGTCACACAAAAAACGTGGATACGGACACTAAAGCTTCCTTATGTGTGACTAACTCGAATGCGTGATCGTAGGTGACCTACGGCTGCGCGACCTTTTGTCACATATCAAAATTTTCATGTGTGTGACTATATGTATATAGTCACACATTTTTGGTGTGACCAATACCAATTTTTGTACTAGTGAGAGAGGCAAATTAGTAAAACAAATCTTATCATCAAAACAAAGCAGACAGTTCGGATATTTGTGGTCAGACTTTGCATATGCGTAGATATCGATGAAGTATAATTAAGTTGCGTAGGGAAGATGCCAAGGTGTTTTATAACACCCTGTGTTTTCAAGTCTTTGACGACGTCAATAAATGTACTATTCATTTTTAGTATTGTACGCGTTTGCTTGTAATATTCTGATTAGTTTAAATCGCGTAGCTAAAAATTAGCGTTCATGTAAACGGGGCATCAAACAATTAAATGTTTTACATCAAGCAAGGGTATTTAATTATTTTATGAATATTAATAACTTTTATTCATTTTACATTTTGATCGGATACGTGAAGTGTATACGTTTCGCATAATTGCGTTTAGCGCTCCCGGAACCACAAATACTTTCCTACGCTTCAATCAAATACCCACTTTTATACCCTAGACATAAAAGTTACATAAATATATCATATATATCTTTGTTTTGCCGAAATTCATACAACATATATGAATATATACATGAAAATTTTGATAAGTCTTACACCTTGGTCAATTTCATGCCATACCACTTTATGGCACACCATACCCCCCATCCCTACCATTCTTTGACTAATGACCATGACTAAGGCCATCCCTAGGACACCCTTATGTCTCCTTGACCTTAGTAAACCTTTTATTAATTACTTACAACTAAACAATTTATCACTTAACATCTTAGGGAAAAAATTCACAAATTACTTCTCTTTTGCTCTATCCTAGGCCACGGCACATGATCACTCCCCACACATCCATTACAAAATTTTCTACAACCCTTACACTTCTAATATACACATTTTCCTAAGATGTACTAAGACATTTGCAGCATTGGTTAGCCATTTCCTAAGGTTATAATCAAGAAAAAGGAAGCTAGGGTTTAATTAGGAAGATAAGGTCTTATAATGTGCATAGTTTGGTTTTTGTGGTAAACAAGGGGTTCCCACCTAGAACTTGTTCATTATCACACATCTTCTTCTTAAGGTCCATTTAAACTTTTATGTTGCTATAATTTTCATTATTATGAATATGATTATTTCTTAGTTAGCTTTATCACCCTTTAGGTTTTAATCATGGGGAAAAATGAGATTTATACTTGAAATACCTCTTTTTAACACACTTTATTTAATGTTGTGTTATACACTTACATCATGTTAAAATGATCGAGAAAATGTTGTATCATATGGTTTTGGTGTAAATGATTTTGGATTAATTAGGGTTTTCATAAACTTCATAATATGTTTCATCTTAAAGAATTAAATAAGAATGTTAAATATTGATTATGGACTTTTAATCGTGATCTATAGATCACTAAAATCTAAGGTCTTGTGGAAAGAAATACACTTGTACAAACACTTGGTTATGTGTTAAACATGATTATTACAAAACTAGTAAATTAGAGATTTCTTAAGTAAGTTTGATATTAAGTTTTGATCATTAATTAGTCTAAAACCTTGGTACTTGGACACATAAGGGAATATTATGGCAAAGGACACTATATATGTTTGATTTTAAAGTATATGATATATGTGACTTTGGGTAAAATACAAAAAGTAATAAATTATAAAGAAAAGATCAAAAATGGAATTATCAAACTCAGCATATACATTTCTGTCCCAAATCCGATTTTTAAAACTCATCTTTAGATTTTTACAAGTTAATACATTTACGTCTTTCCGAAATAGTAAGAAACTTGATTAAACGGGATTTAATAACGAAAAAGTTTCGTTAAAAAACGATATACGTTAATAAACGATTCGTAAGTAAAAATTTTTATAAAAACTTTTTAAAAATAAATTAAAAACAGCAAAGGTTAGTATTTTTAACAAATAAATTACATATTTTTAGGATTCCAAAATGGATAAGAATCGTATATTTTTCTAATTATTAACAGAACGTTTATGAATTTGCATGTTTACGCAAAATTAATACGTTTATTAAAAAACTATTTTTATATAAAGTTATTTTCATGACAGAAAGTTTTTAAAAAATTTAATCATTTTTGTAAACTATAAAAATGTTGAACTTTCAATACGAGACGTCCTCGAAAGAATCGTTAAAATAACGGAGATATACGAATAAAATACGACATTTTACGGGTTTTACGACGACAAATATGATTTTTATAAAGCTCAGTCTGATGTGAACAGTAAAATGTTACTGTTCTCCAGTAGGTCCGAAAAAATTAAAAAAATGTCAATTTATGATACTCGTTTGATACGAAAGATGGACATAAGAAACGCGAGGACGGGCTTAAAACGCGAAAGTTACGCCAGTTTTACTAAACGGTAATTATAAACGTTTTAACTTATTAAACACAATTTTTCCAAAACCATTAGTTGGTGATTGAGCTATATAGAATATTATGTGGTTATCAAAGTACTATATTACTAGGGAGTTTCATAATGAGGCCTCTTCGGATGGCGTTTCGACGAGTTGTTGGATTTACGATTTAAAGTGTCCTAACTCCTCGAACGTCATGTCATGACCTCTTTAATTATGATAGCCCGAACGATAGTACAATGTAACAACTATTAGATTATATTCAATGTTGTTAGACTAAGTACTCAGTACTTACACGACCTTAATTTAATTAGGTTGCAGTTGATCAATTCACGTGGCACGTTATTTGTGATACACTTAGCATTACTCACTCAAGGTGAGTTCATAGCCCCACATTTTTATGATTTCAATGATTTACAATTATGGGGTGAAAAACATGCAATGCTTTACAATTGGACACAAGTGGTTAAGTTTCATGTTATGATTACGTGTTGCCTAAGTAGCGATAACCCATATCTGAGCCCATTATCATGAACTGTTAATTGTGAGCGCGAATGTTATTAATAGATCTATTGGGTTTGACAACCCCGTTCGGGTGATTAGCTATCACCAGTGAAACGAACGTATACCATGTCGAACATAGGATGTTGCGGGTTAGAACATCACCACGGGCAAACGGCCATTAATTTGGCATCCATACATGTCAAGCATCAGTGTCATGAGCTTAGAGCAACGTAATTACATTTATATGATATCTGCATCTGTTGCATTATCATACACTTGAGAGATCTTGTGGTCCTACAATATATGATTTATCAAACCTATGAATTCACCAACATATTGTTGACGTTTTAAAGCAATGTTTTTCAGGGGATCAATAAGCACAAGGTGCGATGGATACATTGGTGGTTTTGATTTGGATGTCTTGCATTAAAGATTTTGTCGCATTTCATTTTGTTATCTGTTATGGGCTGAAAATCTTTGTATTTGATTAAGTGAACAAGTTAAGCTACGGGCTTTTGTAACAATGACTTTGTTAAATCCAATGTATCGTTTTCAAACGACTTTTTGGTCGTTCTATATATCTCTTGTGTTGTTGATTCATGAAGTAACACGCCCCGGACCCATATTCCGCTGCGACCCAATTTGGGGGTGTTACAGATTGGTATCAAGAGCCAAGGTTATAGAGAACCAGGTCAAATGTTTTTGCTGGACTATAACCGTTTTCAAAAAGTTGTTTTATAACAAGGGGATTACACGGGACATACATATGTGCATACATTCATGCATACACTGCCTGTTGCATTAGTTGGTTGAACTAGATGCATTCATATTTGATATACATGTTAAGATATAAATGTATATTACTATAAGAGTCTTATATTAAGTACTAATATAAGCTATTTTGAATTTTCAGATTCAGTCATGTCAGATTCGGATGAATCAGGGGTTACACACACGGAGGTTTCCAGCCCATTTGAGGATCTATCAGACATCGGATCACCACGAGCCGATGATCATGAGCTACTTGAGCTACCTTACATACCAGAGGACCCATACTTTGAGGCCGCTCTTCAGGCACCACCATCTCCAGATTATGTACCTGGCCCGGAGGAGCCAGGGCATGCACCACCCTCACCTGATTATGTTCCAGGTCCGGAGCATGATGATGACGAGATCGTTGCTGAGGACCAGCCGTATGCTGAGGATGCCTCACCTATTGCACAGTCACCTGATTACATTCCAGAGTCTGATCCTGAGGCTGATCCGGAGGAGGATGGCGATGAGGACCCTAAGGAGGATCCTATCGACTATCCTGCTGATGGAGGAGATGATGGAGACGATGAGATGGACATTGAGGAGGATGAGGATGACGATATGGATATCGAGGCTGATGAGGAGGATGAGGATGACGAGATGGATGTTGAGATTGACGAGGAGGAGCACCTAGCTCCTGCCTACCCAGTAGTTGTTGCTTTACCAGCTACTGCCCCATCTGCAGAGGAGACTGAGCCGTTTGAGACTGATGAGTCTGCGGCCACACCACCACCTCACCCTGCATATCGGATGACGGCTAGGATTTCCATTCCCGAGCCATTACCTGTACCAGCATGGTCTGATTCTGAGGTTGCCAGATTACTTGCTATATCTTCCCCACCAGCATCACCACTATCTCCATGGTCTTCATCACCACCACAGATTCCTTTCCCATTATCACCACCTTCACCTGTATTGACAGCACCACCTCCTAGTCCTATTCGATCATTGGGCTATCGAGCTGCTACGATTCGGATGAGAGCTGAGGCTGCAGCTACTTCCCATTCACTACCATTACCACCACCCTTCATACTCTCCCCCACTAGACCAGATGCACCACCACCCTTGCCTACATCAGCTCCTACTTCATTCCCACCACTATCATTACCCACTGACAGTCATAGAGAGGGCAGACCCGAGGTTAACCTACCACCTCGGATGGGATTAGGTATCGCATTGGGTCCCGGGTATGAGGTAGGAGAGAGCTCCGCCGCTGCTGCTGCTAGACCAGCTGGAGGTCTTAGTTTGATATTGGATATTGATTTGAATGGGTTCGAAGATTGATTGGGTTTTCTATAACTACTAATTAAAAGCACAATTAAAAAACAAGCAATTAAAAACAATTAAACACTTAATAATTAACGGGAAACAAATAAAACACGACAAATAAGCAAGTACACTAAAATTAAGTCCTAAAAATGCAAACTAATTTCCTAATCCTAAAATAGGACTAAAGAAAATTTTAAGAAAAAGAAAAATATTTTTTTTGATTATTTTTGAATTTATTATGAATTAAAAACTATTTTAATCTAATTAAATCCTAAAAAATAGCAAATTAAGTCCTAAAAATTTAGAAACATTATTTTTAAACTTAGAAAAGTCTAAAATAACATAAAAATTCAGAAAACTATTTTTAACTATTTTAAAAATTAAAATCCTATTTTTAAAATTAAAA